>KE525254.1:51572-62246 GCA_000441895.2 Anopheles sinensis | reverse complement strand
CTCGGCCGCACAGTCCGGGTACCGTTAAATCTGCCACTGATTGTGTATGGTGTATTGGTTCCAACGTACTATAACATAAGCAGCTACATATGTTAGGTTTCATGAGGTAAAATCATCATTATTCTAGCTCAAAATGATAAATGTTTGGCGTCCCTACCACCGCTTAGCTGTCCGATTTTCTGTTATTTTCAGATAAGAGCACAAGGAACAAGAAAAAACGCTGTGAGTAAGTGTTAAAATTTTTATTCAATCATAACATTAACGTGTACACGAAGAGAAGGGTATTTTTGAATATTTTATATAAGACCATCGCACAAAGTTAGTAAACAATTTTTCCCATTTTCGGCATACCACTACACTGGTCTAGATAAGAAAGGGGAAAGGTCTTTGGAATATTGTTTTTAGCACGGGTAAGGGTATAACAAATCGCTGCACACGCTGAACATTTGTAACATCTCACAAACTCTCTTATCGATCGACACTTCAACGCAAAGTCAAAACAAGTCAAACATTATGCGAGCGCAACAAATTTACGACTTCCTTGCTAGTTTGCACGACACTGCAAATAAGGTTGATTTCCGGCTCAAACTCTCTTCTTAAACCAGGCGAACTGAATCAACTCCATCCATGGAAGAAATCCGACGAACGTCCAAGCGTCGCTGGTGCATATAGTACGCAACAACGCCGAGGGCAACGACTCCAAACACTGCAAACGTGTACACTATCACCTGGAATGTCACGTACAAGGGCGAAGAACCGACTTCTGCTAGCTGCGCGTTGGCAGCGGACGACGGTGGCACTACTGGGACCATGGTGTCTGTGGCAAGTCGAACGGAAACATCGGGCGATGGCTTCGGTAGACCGGTCGTAGAAGTCGTCGGCATCTTAGACGTAGTCCTCTTGGACGTGCTTGTGCTAACGGTAGAAGAAGGCATAGGCTTGGCCGTAGTAGTGGTGGTTGATGAAGGGTAAAATTCAGCGAACTGTTGATCGAAAGGTATCGCAGGAATGCTCTCCATCGAGGAGTCGTAGTCGTCGTATTGTTCCTCCTTACGAGCCTGATCACCGTTGGCGCACAGTTCCATGAATGTGTCCTTGAAGAGCATTGTGTGAGAGAATCCGTGCATGTCGGCCTTCAGCTTGTAAATTTTCATGTATTCTAACACATGATTTAGGTAGGTAGTGTTCCACCCGTTTCCACAAATCTCCAGAACACGTAGTTTCGGCAGATATTCGCGCTGTTCGAGGAAGTTGATCTTGTCTATCTTGTTGAACGCCACGATTAGCGTTTGTAGCTCGACGAGGCCCGAGAACATGCTGAAATCGACCTCTGTGAGGTTATTGTAGGAGAGATCCAGTAGCTTCAGCTCGACCAGATTGGCGAACGTTTCGTTGGTGATCTTGATGTAGGTGTGGCTTAGGAGTAGCTGTTCCAATCTTCGCAGGCTGTTAAATACACTGTTGGGCTGTAGTGGATTGTTGCTCAGGGTGAGCTTGGTCAGGTTGGCCATGCGTAAGACTGTAGAAACATCACTGAGATTATTTTCAGTGAGATGCAGAGTGTGCAGCTTGGCACTCGTTCCGGAAAGCTTGCTGATACGGTTATGTTCGGCCTGCACCACCGTGAAGTGATCGTTCAAATACAGGGTAGTGAGCGAGTTGTTGTGCAGCAACACGTGTGCCGCCTTTAGGGAGGGAAATTCGAACGCAGTCAACTGGTTGTGAGACAGGTCGAGTCGGGCCAGCTCAATGATATTGTCGAAAATTCCTGCTGGCAGCACGTTGTTTAGGTGGTTGTGTGCCAAATTGATCACTTTAAGCACTGGAGTGGACGCAAACAGATTTCCCGGTAGCTGCGTGAGTTGGTTGCCCATTAAGGTGAGATGGGTAAGATTTTTCAGGCCATTCAATGCGTTCGGTCCGATGGTAGTGAGCTCACTGGAGATGATGAATAGGATCTCAAGTGCATCTAGTCCACGGAAGGTATTGTCATCCAGCGTGTTGATCTTGTTATTGCGGATGATGATCTTCATAAGATTAGGCGTTTTCTCGAATGCTCCTGGTTCGATGTTGCTCAACGTTCCTTGGTAGATTTCCAGAGCGGTTAGGTTCGGGAAGGAACCGAAGGTTTCAGCTGCAAGCTTAATGTCGTTGAAGCGTACGATCATCAGATCGTTGATTTCCTGTTTCTCCATCGGACAACTTGATTCGGCGTTTTTCAGTGCATCGTTGGAGGGATTAATTATAAGGCAGCTCGTCGGGTGGCACATGCACATAGCTGCATCTGCCATTTTCCACTCGCCAAGAGCGAGTAGGGTCAAGCCCACCAAAGCACTGTTAGAAAACAAGTTAGTAATAGAGCGCACTGTCAGATGAAAAAGCGATCACGATGAACACTCGCTACTTACCCTAAAGCAAGACGTCTCATTGTGAATCCGCTCAAAGAACCGTAATGGGTCACTGTTCGAAGGAAACTAATGGGATCCAGAATCCGATCGCCATATAGGATCGCTCCAACAGGCATAGGGAGATGTGTGTGCGTTCGTTATCACCAGGCGATGTATGTAGTTTAGCGGTCGGACCGAGCATGGTAGCATCGATTGTCGATGCCGTCTTCGTGCCGACGCTTTGCGAGAAGTGATAAGAAATCACGTCGTCGCGTCCGTACGTTGCTTGGATTACTTTGCATACGTCAGTGTGCAATGGTTCGTCATCCAAGTTTTGATGATGTTGAACATCGCATCCGCTTGTAACGGATTCTGTCTCAAGCAAATCAATTTATTGATACTTCTTCATCATAGACGAATACTATGTAGCAGATCATAAATAGATTTGTTTTGCATGTCTATGCTGACTCATAAGCAGCATGAATGTTTTCGATTTCAGAGTACATGTCGTAGTACCGAACACAGAAACCTCAGCATAATCAGAATCGTATGGAACTTGGCGCCTGTTTTCTCAAAACAAGTCATCTTTTGTGCTATAAACATCATCTAGATTTCAATGCATTCATATAGAACTCACTCAGACACTGAGGCTCCAGCTAACGATAATTTCTGTCCTCCATAACGATATCGTTCTTAGAGAGCATATGATGTCAAGGCCTTAGTTTGCTGCTAATGGATAATTCGTTTGATATCTTTCGAAATAGTTTATCAGTAATCATTGTTTGCAAATTCGTTTGACTTGATTTCATCGTTAGAGTTGTTCTTAAGCTTTCATACAAAGTGGACCAAAATCGATTTTCTTTGATGACACAATTTTGATAAAATCTTTTTGAAAGCCTTTAATCTACCGACAGAAGACCATTAGGTAGAGAACAAACAAGCTTATCAAAATATGGATTCGAATATAGTATTCAACGCCGGCGGGAGTGATGATACATCTTCTTCAACCGAGCAAATGTGTTATCAGAACATTGTGAATTGTGCGTTTGTGCCAAAGTAAAGGCTGAAGGAAATGCGGCATCCTTTTCCTATACGGTCGCGAATCAATGCATTGAATGTTCGTTTTTTTTCTTCCTTTTCATTGTGTGATTTATATTCCGCCGTATTTTGCGTCGTGTGTGAAATATCACCAGAATTTTCGGGAAATGGAACAAATCATACAAACACATTGCCGGTTAATGGTACTACCTTTAAGTCTATGTTGATTATCAATGAGTCACAATGTAGCAAATGCTGCGCAATTGTTAACCATACTCCCTGCAATTCGTTTCCATACTCAATCATCAATCTTATGCCGGAACGCAATGTGCAGCCTAAATTCCTAACGCTAGCATTGGCCTATATTTTCTATTTCGCGAGCTGCGACTCTCGGTTAGCCATTCAAATCACACGACACCAAACTCTCGTGCGAGATGGACGTCCGTCGCTGCATGCGCTCTTTGAACAGCGCCGGGAAATACCGGCTGTCGACAAACAACTTTGCCAAAAGGCCACACACCGCCAGCAGCAGCAACGCTATGACGACATACTCGAACGTCTTATCGCCACCGACGACTTGTTCACGCTTGTCCTTGCTATGCTCGGAATCGCTGGTGTCGTGGTCGGTGTCGTTACCGAACGCAGGCGTCACCTTGAGCGGACATTTGGACTCATCGAATAGGTAGTCGCTGCGGATGTACGGCTGGATGTCGTGCTTCTTCAGATCATCGATCGCGATCGACAGTGAGGTAGAGTTCCACGGCAGATCGTAGATGCCGAGCGATTTCAGATTGGGAAAGTTCCGTTTGATCGCGTTGATCGAAATGTTTGCGATAGGATTGCCACTGATCATGAGCCGCTCGAGCAGCCGCTGCGATGTTAGGTTCTCCAGGTCGATCCGCTTGAGGTTGTTGTACGAGATGTCCAGGAAGCGCAGCTTACGCAGATCGTGGAGCGTCTTGTAGTTGAGGCTGATGTTGGTGCACTCGATATTGAGCGCGGTAATCTGCTTGAGATTTAGGAAGTCCGTCCCCTTCTGCTGCAGATTGTGCGAGATGTCAAGCGATCGTAGCGTCTCGGAGCAGCGCTGTAGCCAGTCCGATCCCTGTATACGGTTGTGCGCCAGGGAGAGCTTCTCCAAACTGCAATTCCGACCGATGGTCACCGTGTCGATTGCATTGTGGGAAGCGTGAAACTCGCTACAGTTGCCGTTGATGGTGATGCTCGTGAGGTTGTTGTACTTTAAGTTCACCTTGCGCACAGTGATCTCCGTCCAGGCCATATCGACCAGCTGGTTGTACGATGCATCGAGGTACGTCATCGCGACTGCACCGTCTGGTGGGAACCAGCTGTCGAAGCTGAGCAGCACCAGACTGTTGTGGTTCAGGTCGAGCGTTTTCAGCTTGCGCAGTTTATGGAACACCCCGCTCGGCAGTCGAGTCAGATTGTTGTACGACAGATTGAGCTCCTCCAGCTCACCGAGAAACTCAAACGCATCGTGCTTGATCTCGGCTATTCGATTATGGTGGAACAGCAGATACTGCAGCTTGGGCGTTTTGGGAAACATGTGCGAATCCAGCAGCGTAATATTGGTGCCCGTTATTTCGATGTGGTTCAGCTTGTTGCAGTCGAGGAAGCTGTTCGGGTCGATTTCACGGTAGAACAAACTGTTCAGCACGATGAAACTCTCGAGGTTCGGCAGCGAGGCGAACATCTTCGTCGGCACGCCGATAATCTTCTTGTTGCTGATCGTCAGCTTCGTAATGAAGCTCCAATTGAACTTGATGTCCGTGCTGGACGTTTGGAACACGTCGTCAAAATCGATAAACTCACAGTGAGGCGGCTTCTCGCCCTCGTGCGCGAAGCACACGTCCACGAAATCATTGTCCTCGGCGTACGCCAGCAGCAGCGTTCCCAAGACCAGCGCCAGTGACCTAGAAGGGTTTTTTGCCACAATTAAATCACCACAACTGGCTTACCAAACCACTGGGCAGGTCTCTTACCAGCAGCGAAACATGGTGCCACAGTTGCACTCGCCACACGTTCACCGAGAACGTCGTAATACGCACTGACCGGGCACGGGATTTGGATAACTCTCCGGAGCAGGAATTTCTCATGGGATTAACTAGGGCCGGACACGGTTTCAAGGCATTGGTTGCTGCCGCAACCGCCGCGCATAATCTCTTACGGAGGCAGCATCCCTCCCGTACGGCCGCTGTGGGGAACACAATATACTTAAACCTTAATTGAAGAAGATTGATACACCGACGTGCATTTCGGGAGAGTGATCTTAAAGTCGTAGTACGTTCGTCGGGAGAGAAAACAACGAGACAAACGAGCAATGGTACTGACACAGCAGTAGAACATGTTTGACAAAGGAAAACATAAGATGCAGGTTCCGGGTGCTAAACGGGATAGGAAGGTAAAAGAAAGGTACAAAGGTACGAAGCCCAGGAGCTCATTTGTTGGCCCAAATCTACACTCACTCTCTATCAAAGCACCATGTTTTCAAATGATTTGGACTAACTCATGATTGAATTTGACTGGTGAACATTTTGATTGACATGTACATTTGCTTCTTTCGATCAACAACATTTCTATTTCGTGGTTCACTTGAACCCTTATCTGACCCGGCTAGATAATGTGCGCCTGGCGCCTGCGTTTAGCCGCAAAAGTCAGCACCTGTAGGGTATGCAATTGAGGTGCGTGCAAAACGTCTCCAAATTCGAGATGCCAACAACGTTCCGTGGGTTACGCTTTTTCTATCCATGTCAGTAAAGCAACATGGGCCCGGTAATAGACTTTCCCCCGCTGCGATCGGCTTTCAGCGCATCTTCCCACACCACATCATCTAGCCGAAAGGGAATCCCAGGGAGGATAGAGAGAGGATCCCATCAATCAAGCAGTGAAACGGTTAATCAAAGGCAAATGGCGACGATCGCTCGGACGAGATTCGCTTCGAAGCGAACGCTTCACTTCTCACGGCCAACCTAAACCGTAGGCGCTCGAGTTCTTCGAATGAAGCGACACCACCGGAATTCTTACTTCCGGCTGGTGCGAGCAACCAATGTGTGCACGCACCAACGAATGGACCGTGGCCGGGGTGTGTGGTCATCGCTGTACGGGGTGGCCGCGATAGCTGCCCGCGGTGAGCCGAATTTATCGATATTTAGTGTCAGATTTATGTGTCCAATCGTTCCGCACCGTGTGTGGTACCGGGCGTCTTGTTATTTTTGGGTCTTTCCGTCCGTTTTCCACCGCGTACCACGCTGATGGTCTGCGCCACTCTACGAGCCTCATTCCGGAACGGTCGGTGCCTTTTGGAGTGCGATCGGCAAACAACCGACGGTCGAACGAGATGGATGCGGTCCCAGTTGTAAATCGATTGCATTTAATAATAATGTTCATTTACCGCTCGATGTCTGCTGCCCCTCGCAGGGGATGGGATTTACATTGCTCCGGGTTTACACAGAAACGTCGTTACCATGCCACTAGAGATTGATTACCGATAAGGGAGGGCGCTTGCAAGTCATTTGCAGTGAAACAAGATGCTTACTGTTTCCGCAATGTGCAGTTTATAATAAATACTGCATATGTTGAATTGATCTGCTTGAACCGACGAGTAAAATGTACGCTTGTTTGAACGATGTTTTGGTACTAGAAAAACGGAAAAGTAGTAATACAGATGATTTATTTTTTTCTATACTAAACAAACCACGAAGCCTTTTGTTATCAGCAGAGTGTTGATACATTTATTTTTCGCTTGTTGATGTTTAGCTTCCTTCGCTTCGAAAATAATTTGGTTGTCAAATTACAATAATTTACAGCTGGGGGATCCTACAGAAAAACGGGGTGCGGGCTCAATTTGCGGCCTTCATAAAACTCAATCGCGTCCAAAATGTACCTTCCAGCTTTCAGGTCTCCCAATTGATCCCCTCGTTCTCGGTGACATTTACTATTAAATTTGATCGAATTAATGCCACGCGAAAAACTGCCAAGCAATCGCCAGCCGGGGAGCAGGTCACCGAGGAGGTCGCCCAAAACGGACGTGTCACACGGCCACGAACCACTTCATCTCCTCCCCAGGCACGATGATTACCCAGCCAGAAATACCCTTTAAAAGGGGGTCTATTACTGGCGCCCCTTGGCTGCCGCAAACTAGTTCTTCGGTTGAACTCTCGGTAGCGAAGAGACCCAATCGTGGTTTTCCGTGTAGCTCCCGGCCGGCGGGGCGCTCGGTTCGGATCAATAATAAATCAAATACGAAACACCGGCGTCCGGAGGGTCGAAGCGCCACCGCGAGGTTTTGGACGATCGTTTCAACGCCGCCTCGTAGCACGGTTGGTCTTCGGTCGGGGCGATAAATTATAGTAATTTCACGTTGTTTCAATATGGCGAGTAAATCGTGATACAATTGCATCTTCGTGAGCGCACCTCCTGGGGACGGCGACGCGGGAGGTGCCGTTGTGGCATTTAAGGGCCCCCATTTACGAACTGTGTCATTGCTAGGTGTAATATGGTTATTGGTTAATGTTTCAAAAAATAAATGCACATTTTGTGGTCTGAAAGATTCGCAGTAAAAAAGGTGGATATGAACCGGCTCCATTAGCATACAAACGATCCCGCAACAGAAGTGATCGATTAGCGCTAAAATTAATCATAAGCCTCAATTACGATCGCGCGACTATGATCGATGCAATTTTGGCTACCCGCCCCAGGTCCTGGCCAAAGGTGTCCTTGCCAACCCCGGGCTGATCAAGCTGACTTATGGTAGCTTATGGAAACCGACCGAGCCCCGTTCCAGTTTTTTTTTCCCGGGACCGGTCGATCGGTGGTGATCTATCATTTTTGGACCGCCAAGAAAATAGAACTCCCGACTAGGTGTAACGGGTACACCTTGGCTTGTTTGTTGCTTCACCCGAGGTTTCCCCTCCGCTTTGGTGGACATTCATCCCGGGGATCGGGCGAGTTTTTCGGCGCGGTGTAGATTAATTACGATAAGCTCCATTACCGTCAACTTTTACCGGACTCGGACCCGTCGCCGGTGGGGAAAGCGGCAAGGCGTTCGAAGGAAGAAAGGAGATCACCGGTTGTTGTCGTTGTTTTCCCTTATTTTTGTTTTTTACCTGTCCATTTCGGTACGGCATTTCGGTCGATCGTGAGCTTACAATCTAACGCGTGCTGCGGTAATCAATCAACGCCGTTGCAGAAACCGGGCCCAGGGCGTTGGGCCGATCCGTTTGCGGGTGGAATGTGTGTTTGGGCTCATAAAATAATTATGATATACTTTTGACACGGTCACCGGCGGGAAACGCGGTCACGACACGCATGTTGTCGTTGAAGGGAAGGGAGCCATGTTTCAAACATAATGGCCATGCTACAGGAGGGTCTGGCGGTGTCTGGCAGATTTTGCGTGATCCGAAACTATCACCTCGGCGGACGAAAAAGGCACACACGTTTCTTTGTACGGGAGCTGGTTGGACATGGGTTTGAAATTTAGGATGAAAACCAATCACAGAAATTGTCGAATCAATAAGAAGCTTACGTTTCGTGATCATTTGACGAAAAATGGCACAGCTTAGGCGGACATTGGAGTGGTGATTTAAAACAATAGTCAGATTAATTTGTCACTAAGTAATTTGAACCATTCAGGGAAAACGTAACACTAAGTAATTTGAAACGTTTAGGGATGACTGCCCAACATTGATAGTCAACTTTTGGGCATGCTTTTATACCATTGTGCGATCAGTTTAAAGACCTCTCGTAACAATGGTATATTGCAGCTTAATTTACGCGTTTATGTACAACATTGAGTGGACCATCGAACATGACCACACAATAGCATAAATCATGCTCACACTAAGGACAAATTTTTCTTACCCTGTCAATTTGAATGGTAATCGTCGAATCCGCTCGAGCGAACCCAAGTGTCGAAGGGTTCTCATTAGTGGACTATCATTTGCACGATCGTGCCACGCTTTTATGCTGCTGTTGCTGCTACTACCCCTTCCCACACCCATGCTGTGCTGCTCTATGCTCTGGCGGCAAACCGAACCTATTAATAAATTGAGCTCGCGCCAATGCGTACTAACAAGATTTGAAGTTTTTATTACATCGTTACGTCGGCGCAGCAATGAGCCTTTCCGGTCATTACCTTCCGTGCGGTGGCCAGGTGGGAACCGGGAAATCCGAGCTGTTGGACCGAACTGGGCAACGACGCTGTTATGACGATGGCGTAAACTGAAGACGGATGGGAGACGATCGTGCAAAATGAGCGCAATTCCAGTGCGGATGGAATGAGATGGAGCTCGCAATTTTCGCGATTCAAGTTAGAGGAGCTTATGCTCTTGCTAAATTGATCGTGATTGGAAAAAAGAGATTTTCCCAGTTGGGGCAACTCTATACGTTTTGTAACTAATAATATTATTACACTTTCCAAAACGTATAGTATCTGTTAGTATTAAAGCAAACACATTCAGACTTAATACATTCTTCACATTCATTCTGCGTGTAGCCGGGTATTCGTCACGCAACGCAGTACGCTCCGTGAACCGCTCATTCTCGACAATCAAGACTCAATAAAGATGCCTCCGGTCGGATGGTCAAAGGCTTCCGAAGAAAAGCGAGTCGCCGTTGGCGAAAAGGCTGGCTTTGATTTTGCGGTATAAATTCCAATCAGTTGCCGTAGAATTCTCCCGTTGGAAAATAAACCTCAGCCCATGGCGATAAGTCACAATCTGCCATACGATTACTCACCAGCGGATGGTTGGTTAAGATGCACATCCATTGAGAGGAAGGAATGAGTGAGGCAATAAATTCTTAATATTGCTGGTTACTGGTTGTGTTGTTTTCTTTTATTTTTACTTGAAATGAGGCTAATGGGTTGGTAAAATATACTAAATTTCTCACAGAATTATCTTAGAGAAAGATTGTTCAAAAACCGTCATTTACAAAATATACATTAATGACATGGTGATGTTCTCTATTTTTTCAATACCACATAGCTTAAAAAAGAAACCCTGTGAGTTTATATTATTATATTATATTAGCACACAGTAATCCTCGTTAACATGCAAGTCAATAAACCAGCATTAATATACAAGCATTATCTAACATCTAAAGCACCTTGTGTCACTAATTGTTACTTGCTTAAAACTTGGTTGTTTCTTTAAAAATTACACCGTTTGAATTACAAAAAATGTGTACAAAAATCTTCCCAAATCCACCTAGTCAAGCTGATATTTTATAT
>KE525254.1:27205-48408 GCA_000441895.2 Anopheles sinensis | reverse complement strand
GTATATTTCTATCTAAACGTTCTATGATTTATATGCGAAAATGGAACTTACTGGAATCTTATAATCGGTTTTTCTGTCATGAGAAATATAGTGTAAGCCTTTGGTTATTTTTAAGAGTGAATTCAGGCCGTATTATAAATTTATATTAATTTGACAAACCATATGTAACGCGGTATTTTCTCATATTAATGAGGCGCTTCATCAAATTTCGAAGTACCATATCACATTTCATCAATGAAATTTTCTTGGCACAGGTTTCTGTCTGCCAAAATAAATTTATTTTCAAATTCTAAAATCACCATGAGAATTGCGTTTAGAGAAAACAGCTGACATGTATCGATGGAAGAATTACGGAGTTGTCATTACCGTGCCCGAAATATTTCAAAAACAACAAACTGTATCTGTATTTGTGTGGCCTTACCCATAGCTTTGGTGTTAACGAATGGTTTTATTGTGGACTTAAGGAGGTTCTGGAGACTGCGTTAAGTTCTCATGCTAAGACTCTTTTTAGTCTAGAGAAGGTTTTAAGGAATGGTTTTGACAACGTTCTGTAGAGTGGGCCCTCGTACTCTTAAGGCGGTTTTATAAAGGTTTTATCACAGCATTTAAGAATGTTTACTCTTAAAATGAGATTTAACGATGTAGCATTAACAACATCGTTAGAACCATGATAAAACTTAAAATGTTACTTGGGTTGTGTTCCCCTCACTTCTTCTTGCAGCGAACGAAAAAATTACTTCAAGTCTATCAAACGTGCACCATCACCCTAAACGGCGTCCGCCGTCGTGCGGAGGATAGCCTGAGCGCCACCGAGTACAGCGAGGACAACGTGGGGAAAACTATAATTGAACTGAAAATAATCATCGTGTTTACACGTGAGTCAAACCAATGTTTCAGCCGAGCTGCCCTCTAATCTAATCCTCCGTCTACGGTCTAGTGATATTCACACTGGAGGCGCTTGTCGTTGCCGGAGCCTGCCGGAAGATGCGCCGCGAGCAGCAAGATCAGCTCTACTACATCGACGTGGTCTAGTGGTGGCATATTTTTGATTCAGGACTAGCTTCTCTTCTGCAGCATTAGTAGACAGCGCACGGTAGTAGCCGAACGTTTTGCCAGCAGGATCAGCCTGCACGTCTTTGCTCGGACTGTTTCATGTAATTCCATCCATCCCGTGACCCGTCCCGACGAGGTGCACTCAATTAAAAAAAAAGCATACATATATTTACATTATCACACACGTTATACGTGCTTGGGAAGGGAAGAGTTTACACACACAGTGAGCAGAGCAGAGCATAGGAGCAAAAGGCGTTACGGTAGCGAAAAGGGATAACATGATAAGCATATGTAGTTTATTCGAACTCTCGTTTACTGCCCGTTAGTATTCCGTATCCAGCGCTTTTACAAACACCAACCTTAACATAAACCAAAGAAGGAAAACTATTAGGCAAAAACTAAAAAAAAGAAAGCTACACCTAGAAAGAACTTCCCCGCAATTCGGGAAGTTCCAGTGGCTGCTGACGTTTCAGTTCAAAGTTTTCGATGCATTTAGAATAAAAAAAGATCTTCTACGATTCTACCCCGCAGAGAGCCGGTTTGGAACGTTTAAGGCGTTACATTTTCGCCTAAATGGTTGTTCACTCAAAGAAACTTTCCCTCCGACTACTTACATTCATCCAAAGCACCTTTCGCATTCGGTGCATTTTATCGTCTCACTTATCTTTAGATCGATTTAGTTTTAGTTCGTGCCGTTGAAAGGTAGTTCATGGTTTGGTGCCATTTTTTGTTTCACTGTTTGCAAAAACCTTCTCCTTCGCCAGCCTCAACCGAACGAGATCGGCAGCGATAAGGATCGGCTAGAGGTTCGCGGTTCGGTCGAGTGCGCTCACGCTTATCTCTGCTTCAGCCCGGGCCGACTCTGCTCGAACGGTTCGGTCGGTCGGTCGTGATAAAAGCGCCGCCCGAACGCGGCTTCACTGTTTCAGATTACATGACAGAAGTTTGTTGTCCGTCCGTTCACGGTCACGATCGTGGTGCTCGTAGGAAAAAAGAAAATGGGTGACTCCAGAGCATGAAAGCAACTGACAAATCCTCCAACTTCGGGGTTGTGTTATTTTTTTAAATCACACACAAAAAGCGGCGTTCGCTGGCATAACAACAAAAAAGGTGGTTGTGATTCGTTATGGTTTTCGGCGCGTCAAGTGACCGTGTAGCTGCCAGGTTGGGTTGGCTTTCGTCACTTGAATGGGGCTGACCGTTCCCGTAGCGAACGGTTCATGGCAGGCATACCACATGTCGGGTAGAGGAGGCCGCCGATTGTTGGTCGGTGTGCTGACAACGTGGTACTTTGAAACGGTTTCTTTCTTGTTGGGGTAGGCTAGGGTCCTCTGAAGATAGCACTTTTTGTTTTCCAATAGAACGAAACACCATCCGAGACAAATTGAATATCCCTCTCACGTCGACGTTACAATTTTCTAAATCTCGCCTTCGAGACCTTCGGTATGGATCTATTTCCAACACGCGACCAGCTCGGATCTATGCTTCCCGCAGCGATGCTCGAGCTGGCGATCCCTCGAGATCGGTGGGAGTATCTGATTATGATGCTGTTGAAATGGTACCTTCCTGCGAGGGGTCCTCTTGAATGCACTGCTCCCCCACAGCATAAGGAATCCCTATGTTTGCCTACCGACCCTAAAGCGGTGGCTTCTTGGAGAAGGTCAGTGGGCTCGAAGGAATCCGGCACGGTGCACTCTACTGACACGTTTCTCATTATCTCATCATGGGATCGGGAGCAAACGACGGTTGGCAGGCGATGACAGAATGATGGTGCGTGAGCCGGTGCTAAAGGTCGTGGGAAGTTCCCTATCCCGAAGGGTAACCTTTAGAGAAGGACCTTGATATATTGTATACAAACATTTTAACGGGACTGATTGTTTAAAATCTTAAACAAGGACTAAAGAGGACTAAGTATGGCTTCTTCTACTTGGAATAAACCTTCTTGCGGAGTCTTCAGACTTTGATAATTTGTGATGGCCAAAACATTTCTCTCCTATCACAGCGTTTTCATCGACTTATGTTAAATACCCCCAGAAAAAATAGTTACAAAAACGCCCGAGGGAGAAAGTCTGCTGAGCCTGAGTTGCGAGATTGCAATCTGCAACCCCATGGGCAACCCATTTCGTCTGTCAATTTCGGAACTAATTTGTCAATTCGGCTGACAAAATCACATCACGTTGAAGCACGTTGTGGGATTGTCCATCGCTGGCAAAGTCGAAGAACTAGCGAGCCGAACCGGAATAAATATTTGTCCCTTCCAGTTGCGCCTGAACTGGAACCACCTTCCAAAGCGGAACGGGCTCCGAGAGGTGAGAGTTCCCAACGGTTAGGGCCGGGCCGGTTCGCTGTCAAACAAATTAACCTGTCACTCCTGGCGACGTGCGTGCGTACGCCGTGTTTGTTTCCGCTTTTATCTCGCATCGTGCGTCGGGCGTTTGTGCGCCCGGGAACCGTGGTGACTATTTACAAAGATGATAACTACGAACTTTACGCAGCGCGAGGCAGACGCCGTTCCCGGATCAATCGATCAATCCCTCGTGGGTGAAGCTGCAGAAGAAGTTGTGAGCATTAGGGGTTGTCTAGACCGATGCTGTAGGTTTTTTTTCGACTTCTGCCCGTGCATGTTAAATTGTTAATAATTACACTATCGGGAAAATTTATCTCCCAACCCATGCTGGGCCTTCCTGTTGGAATGTAATTGTCGCGTAGCTGGAGCGAAAGCAGAGACCAGAGGAGGGACAGAAAGACACCGTACAAACTCAGCGACGCGCCCATTCGGATTAGGAGTTTGTCAGGTACCGCAGAAGGAATGAACCGATTTGTCCAGTTGATTGGACTGTTTAGCACGCCCGATAACTACGCGATAATGATTGATCGTTTATCGCACGCCAGCTCCAGGACCATGCCGGACAAACCTGGTGTTGTGATGGTGCGTGATATTCAAAAGTTTTCCTCTGAACATACTTTCCTGCTTGCACCACATTGAAATGCAAAGTAACACGAAGAGTGCCCGGGCGATGGAGATACCGACGATCAACAATTAATTAACGCACTTGCCTGGATTCTGTTCGATTTAACTGGACTCCTCCACCCTGCACAGGACACCCGTTTTTCCTCGCGCTCCAATTCCGCGATCAGGGAGTAATCAAATAATTCCCGGTGGAAAGCTACTCCCTTGCGTTAGGGCTGGCGCTCGTTAGGCCGCTTGCTGCAGGCTACCGATGACTTCGTCCACTTCGGCAGCTCATCGATGCATTCGAACCGCAAACCGGTTGGAATTGATTTTTAATTGCTATTAATTATAAAAGATTGATAATTTATGATAGATTATGCAAACATGCACATGCAAACGCTGATTGAACCGCACCCGGGTGGAACGCACCCCCTCCCGGGAGGAGGAAATCGATCCGCCCACGGGAGAACCCAATTTGTGGCCTTCGACGGCACCGAACCCACCGACGGTTGGCCGGTGGGCGTTCGTGGGCGTCGCTGATCTTGATGCACGGTGGCCTACCACACAGACACACACACACACACACACACACTTCCCGGCATCCTTGGGAGGCTGGCGGGCTAGTTAAGCACCACGAGCCGGTGCAGAGGATGAGTAATTGAGGCTGGGTGTAATAATAAGGCTGTAAGTATCGTGTTTCGATGGCTGATTTGGGTCCGGCTTCGATCCCTCTCTCTCTCGAGCTCTCCGAGTAGACGTCTCCTGCGACGTTGGAATGCAAGCCCGGGTTTGGAAGATCCCGAGCAAGGATAACGGCGACTCGCGTTCACGAGCGTTCGCATGTGTATCGACTTCAAATCTCGGTCCAGGTTGTAACGGTCCTTCCTGGTTCGTACTGGGACGCCCGAGGGGCTCGTGCTACAAAACGTGATCAAATAATGCGATCGATCTCGATCGGGACAATTTGTGCTACAAACTTGTGCCCGGCGAAGATGCTATCGGGGATTATTGATGATAAATACACGAAATTTGTAGCGGCGATGTTTTCCAACCGTTTTCAAATGTATCAACCAGTGTATGTTACGAATGCATGAAAAAAATAGACAAATTTTCATCGACGATAAGAAAAAAGATAGCCAAGCTAATTTAATGGAGTAAATTTTATTGTAAACATAGTAAAAGTGACAAAATAGTAAAAAATTTATATCAGTTAAATGTTTAACAAAATGAAACAAGTTCGTTCCGCTACAATGCTGGAAATTTTGACACATAATCAAACGTAGTCGCTTTGCCGTTTTTGGCCACAACGGATTCAATTTTAATGATAAAATTTTCAAATTTGATTTAAATTTAAAAAAAATGCTACTCTTTATGTTACGTTCAACAGAAAGTTGTTATCGTATTCCGTGTTTGCAGGAAAAATCGACATAATTTGTCTATTTTTTTAATGCAAACGTTATTACAGCTTTATGTCTGTTGGCGCGCACGGATTCATGGATACTTAATGGATACTTAAAATAAATACATCCATATGAAGTGAGCTTTAGAAAAATTCTTAAGTTATACCAGGTTACTTTATATGTTATCAAGCTAATACTCGTCAACAATAATGATGAATTCTCTTTTGCAGAACACTTAGAGCCATCATTATGAACGATACCGAGTTAGGCTTTTACCCCTCGTTTAAATTACAAGGAAAGCGTTGCCAGCAAAATTAATATGTCTATGTTGCAGCATATGCTGCTCTTTTTTCCATGACGGCACGAAACATATCTTTCGGTTTTTGTGGTTAGGTCTCCGCTGTCGGGCACAAATCATCGCCTCATTGTGACGGATAGACGGGTCGGTTTCTATTTCGTGGAACCCTTTTCTGGCACCGTGAGAAAACGCTACACCACGCTGGGATATTTCTTCCCCTCAGCGCACTTCTCCCCCACAGCGCTGCTCCTACAGCTAACAATGGCCTACATCGTAATCCCGACGCTCGACAGAAACGGTTCATGGGCCATGTTTTTTTCGGAGCGAAATTCCTCTCTAGGACGTTCCGTGACCCTTGCGCGGGATGTCGATGCGTGCGCACGCTTTCGTTCGGCGCGACATCCGGCGCAAATATTTGGCGATGGATTAAAACGTCTCACTTTGGCAAATTTGCCAGCTCATTGATCCCTCGCCGAGCGGGTGGGGGAGCTTCGAGCGGGGAGTAGACGGGAAGGCATACGGCCGGTGCAAATCGTCGGACAAATATGGCCTTAGGAGTGATTTCTTAAGATACCGCCCACCGTGCGCCCGAGCCTCCGCAACCCCGTGCCGGACTCTTGGCCAATTTTTTCGTCTGGTGTGCGGGCTTTTCTTCACCGTGCCATAAAAGGACAGCAACGCGGTGCTTATGGGATCGCACCGGGGGTTTTGGGTGGTATCCTCGACCGCTTCAGGTACGATTTGAAGACGCTAGGAGACGGCGCTCGTGTGGCACGATTTTTGCACCATGCCCAAAAACAGTAGTACTGAACGGGGGAACGGAGAAAAAAAGCCTCAGCACGAGAAGGTAGTGAGCTTTCCTCCCGCTTCGCGAATGACATCGAGCCGCCCGATGGCGAAATCGAAAGTGTAAGGTGGCGGGGGTGGTTGGCTACGATTTTGGCGCTTTGACCCGTTTGGGGTCGTTTTCGACAGCTCTTATCTATTCTAATTAATGGCGCGCGCCAATGTGCGAGATGCCGTTACGACACCCCGACGCGTCGAGCATCCCTCCGAAGCATCCCCTACACGCGATTGACAACCTGCTGACGGCGCTGTGAAGAACGTTTGAACGTTTGATTGAAGTTTCACGTTTTTCCAAACTTGGAACGCGGCCACCTTGGAGCTTCGGTTGATTATCGTATGCGCAATTCCCCGATACGTTGGAGCGTTGGAGGAAATGTGATCTTGAGGCCAACTTCAATGGTTGAGGTTTAGAAAATTTCTCCATTCTTCAAACTTACTTCAAACGACATGAAAAGTGTCCAACGAAGTTTTAAAATAATAAATTATGGCTACATTTTGACAAACGAATTAAAAGTCAGATGATCCAAAAGATGTTTCAATTCAATTCGAATAAGCTTTTACTGATTGTTATTGGAATGCTTGAAAACCCTTACATAACAACTGGAAAGCGAAATAAACTCGAAGCAAAACATGATTTCGGGAAACATGAATATGTATTGACCGTATTGACAAAGTATCACCACTTTTCGATACACAAGCAATTAAATAGAATAACCAAACCATACAGCCCATTCCGTCAACATAGTTGCCAAGCATAATGAGGGCTTTTTTGCGATCTTGGCGAAACACCATGTGTGGTGAATGTCTCTATTAGGTAATCTACTTGACGTTTCAACTGATGAACAAACCATTTGCAAGTTTTTCAAACAGCAAACGGCAAGATGAAGTAGGAAAACCTGGGTAAAAATGAAAGAAAGAACCTTTCGACGCACTAGACTCATAGCAGATAAAAATCGTTCATTTACCGCATTATAAATTACTCTTTGTCACCTGGTTAATTTTTTGCTTTTCTCAGGTCGATACCAATCGGAGCTCACATTAGAGGGTTTTTCTTCTAAGAGGGAAGTAAAAACCTAACCGTAATGGTAGCATTAAACAGATGTTAACTCACCGGGTTTACGGTTTCATTAGGTTTACATATCGGTCAAGACATAGCAAGGATCAACTCGCGACGGACTGGAATGGTGCGTATGGAAAAACCACTTGGAAAAAGAGAATAGTGGAGGAAGTGAAACCCGAACCAATGAAACGTTGGCACGAGGAACGCTGAAGTTCGATCGAATGACTAGCGATTATTGTTCACTTTCGCTGCTGATCAGCGTTTAAGATAAAAACTCGTTAACACAAGCCAGGAATCAAACGAACTCCTCGGATCTACTGGATACAGTGAAGTAAATTCGAACCCAGAGGGGAGGCAAATCTATTGGAAAATAATAATTTTCCTCCCCGATCGTGTCTAGCCGCGCGGAAGATAGGGATCGGCAGGTTATTACCGGATCATTTGTTTATGAACGTGTGCTGCAGAGGGACCTTTCAGATCGACCGATAGCTCAAATTGAATGTTCACATAATGGTGTAATTGGATCCGGTTCCTGAGTTGACCCGCTCACTGGAGTTTGCACCGGCAAGATGTTTTAGTTATTTTCAACCGTTTTCAGTATGTTTATTTTGAGAGAAGATTGCATTCTTCGTCGTTGGAATGCTCTGATGAGGTACAGTAGGTCATTGAGTAAAAAAATACCCTACACGCACCTACACGCACGCTATTAGAGAGCATGATTTACATAAAACCTGTCGGAGTGTTGTTAATCGCTTCCAAGATACGTCCCGACACGAGCAATGCCAATGGACAAGAATTTCGTTAAATCCATGTCGACGAAATCCTCTCTTTCATATGAACATGAACAAACGGTGTTGGGCATGATTGAACAATTTTTTCCTTCTCCCCGGGATTCAGGCCGCTTTGGAAAACGGGACGTCATTTGAGGGACACCATTTGGGATCATTTACGACGGGTCGGTCCGAAGCAAACGGGCTCCAATTTCATTGAAGAAATTCATATACAATAAATGTAATCTTAATCTCCCCTTCCCGCACCGGCAACACCTTTGCCTCATCCGTATCGCCACGGATTTGGCTTTCGGATTGGCAGATTTGGGGTGAGCTGATGTAGTTCGCGGCCTGATGGGGTTCAATTGTTCTCCAATTGTCCGCTGGCGACGGGAAGGACTGGTGGGGAATTAAAGGTCCCCGAGGAGGTGGCGGTATTTGTCCGGCAGGTACTGCCAACTGCTGTCGGCCATCGTCTACCGGTATTCGTTTCGGGATCCCCCGAGGCGCTGCACGATCTTCACCCTCGCCGAGAGCCGCGTTCCGCACTGCTCCTCCCGGAGTTCGTCATCGTGCGTCATGCTGTGCGAGCAATGCGGGGTCATGTGAGGTTTCCCAAAATCGTGCGACCCGTGCGATCCAAAACGGCAAAGAAAGGGGAGGAAAATTCGCCTCCCCCTGCAGCCGGAGAGGATCTGCAGCGCTGAGGGCTGAAATGTTGATCGACTTCTGTTCGCAGCCAGAAGCACAATGAACCGATCGGGCCGCTAAGACGGGGCACCCCATTTACGCAGTCGAAAGTGTTGCATACTTCCACAACCTCCATTAGGAACTGGCGGGAAGGGTAGGGCGGCATTGCTGATCGCGATTGAACTCCGCTCGGATCGATGTGGCAGGTCACTTACCATCCGAGAACACGATCGAGCATTACACACAATTGTGGTCGCGCTTGAAATGGGTTGATTGGCGGGAACGACAACCAAACTACTGTTCGGACCACGTCGTATCCATTGTGATGACAGAAAGGGAGGAGGGGAATCGCAATGAAAACGCGGAGCGGAGAGTAATGCTGCGCCTCGGGGCGATCGGTAGCGTTGATAGACAATCGGGTAATTTGGGAAATGAATTACTGTAAATTGTGCACATTTATGCCACGGGATGGGTTTTTGATTAACCTTTTCCCTCAAAACGGACGCCGCGGGTCATTGCCGTGGTCGCATGCCTATTGAATGTGTAACAAATGGCACTATTCGGGTTTGCGATTTTCGGGGACGTGATTGGGAAAGTTGTAAACCGTTTTTGGTTATGTCAGTTTCGGACAAAGGCTAGCTTTGAATCGTTTTTACGCAAAAAGATTTGTCTTTCGGCTTAACAAGACATTAGATTTCGATTGCGAAAGCATAAATACATCCCTTCATACATCTGTTTCATGCTGTCTTTATTATTGAGCATAAAATATTTCAGTTTTGAAAGAATGTTTAGAATAAGTAACAATATAACTTTCATATTTTGTCATGCAAAAAAGGTTTACTTCAATTTCTTCGAAGATCTAATATGTACAGTTTTTCTTCGGCAATATAAATTTGGTAAATTTCTTATTTCATCTACTTTCCAGTATTTATGTTCGTTTATTTCACTATCTACTGAGTGTTGTAAAGTTTAAAAATGAATCATGATGACTTGAAAATCTGAATCATCAGAATTCTTTTCAATTATGTTCTGGTAAAGAGGTAATTAAACTTAGGATGATCTGTCTATTGATTTTAGCAACCAATTACTGAATTTGCCTAAGTTACTCAAATAACTATGACAAATATCGGCAGCACACAATTTTGATCTGTATTTTTATCCAATCAAACTGTTGATATTCGCATGTTCAAATATTACCGAAAAATGCACACCTCGTCAAACCTTCCTAATGAAATGTATCAATCGATCGTTCGGGAAATTTGTGTCCACTGATCGCCTTAACTTTACGACACACGAATCATCAAATCAACCGAGCATTAGCGGGCTGGCTTATTGATTCCCCCGATCCCGCTCACTCGAGCCTTCCTGGTCGAAGTATTAAATCAACAGATCGAAAAAGTAAAATCTGAAACAGCAAACAAACGCCCGAGCGGAATAGATGTCTCATTTCGGGGTTCACATATTTCATGTGATTATGAGTTTGACTTGGTGATTAGCGAATCATATTGATTGTCACCGGATCGGTCGGACTCCACCCACACGGCATCGGATGTTTGGTCGGTTTGTTTGCCAGCCGCGTCGCCATCGGACCTTGGCCAAACCCATGAGTTGGCCTGGATGAATGGTTCGAAGAAAAATCCTACCGGACGTGAAGTGACGGCATAAGGGGCAGAAAAGGACAGGGACCATAATGGTCAACGCGGTAATCCGCTTAGTCGGTTAACTGATATCGAATGAGCCGGTGGAATGGTGAGCCCAGCGTTGCAATAGCCCCAATAAACACCTGCTAATCAAAACCCATCAGCATTCCCCACTGTCACTGCAGTGAGACAGTTTTTCCCCACATCCTCCGGCGAGGGGAGAGGGGTGGAATCTCAAGAAAAAGCATCGACGACCACCCGGACCGCGAACCAGGGCACGGCCGGTCGATTAACGACTGTTTGCTGAAGATTTTATTGGTGGTATTAAAAATAAATTATTTCATCGAGCGAGCGGGTGGAATCTCTCGCGGTTCGCTTCAGTTCGGTGAGGCGCCCTATGGGCATGGAAAGTGAACAACAACATGCCAGTATCGAGCAGCCTGTCCGAGGTCGTCGGGGAAACACTCCTTGCCGTGGAATACGATCGCCCGGGGGTCGGTCCCGATGCAGACTTAGAGATTCCCCGGAGACATCGGATGCTCGAACCCGGGAAATCTATACCTCGAGTCATCGTAAGTACGGCCTTTCCGCATGGGAACGGTCCGTGTAATCGCGATCGTGACCCGCAAGTGTCCAGCGTCGTTGCGCCGGAGCTGTCCAACCCCGATACCGATCTTAACGACGGACTAAACGACGGTTCTCAACGATGTCTAACGCGCGCACTGCGAGCACCCGATGAGTTCCGGACATAATCGGTATCAAATTTTATAGCCTTCCCAACCGATCGGAAAGGAAATGAAATGGGGGAAGCAAATGGAGACATCTTGCGCAAATTTCCCAGAAAATACCAACTCCAGTCTGGTCTCCAAGACATACCCCGGAGAGACCCTTCCAAAGGGTGTAAGGTATTGAAAATTGACGTGAAATGCCCGTTCGTGTGTGTGTGATTTTACGACTTCAATCGGCGGGTGTCCACAGAGAAGGCCGTTGCCGCTGGCAGAGGTCAAGTGGAAAGTCCGGCTCGGAACCGGAGGCCCAGTAGTTGATGGGCCAAACGGTCCTAATGGACCTGCCTGTCGATCGTAAATGACTACGGCCGGTACCATTCGATAACCGGACCAGCATTGGGCTCGGGTAAAAGTTGAAACTAATTCAGGTTGTGGCGCGCAACAGGTGCCAAACCAACGTTTCGCCGAAGGAGCTGTTTCGGGGGACGGCGCTTTAGCGGCTCATTAGAGGCGAGCGAGGCAGACAACACAGATATAAATATAAAAAAATCACCGTCCCCAATGCTGCGCTGGTCCGGATAATTTGATTGCAGTTGGAAAAGCCTCAATGTTTATCATTCCAAAAAAGGGGGAAAAGAAAAAGGCAATCAGAAAACATCCGAATCGTTTAATATTTTGTCACTCTCGCGCCGGACTGCAAGCGTGCGTCCTGCGGTCGTCATTATTAAATGAGTTTATAATTAAATCGAAAGCAATTACACGACGATAGGAGGCTCCAAGTGACCCTAATGATGGGATGGGCTGGCTCCTAGTGACACCGCAAGAACGCGTTTAACTACCGATGGGCCGCAGTTGGTTTGGTTCGCCAAACTGGTTCGATGTACGCTACTCGAAGATCCCGAGCGACGCAAAGTAACGCTTCGACGCCAGGGTGACACGGGTATGTGTATGCGATGGTAGAATATGTCCATTAAAATTAATTAAGACCATTACGAACGGCCCCCGCTCATATCTACGCCACATATCTAGCGGAATCATTTCGCATATCCCATTTCGATAACGTTTTGCCGCCTTCGAACAGCCTACCGGACCCTCCTTTCCAGGCCTAGGCACTTAGGCGTAGATCAATGCTAATTTACGTCCATATCTGTGGCTAATTACAATAATTACACAATTATATAAATAAACTCACATCCGCGAGATAGTCGCCACGACGAGGCTCGTGTTAAAACGAAGTGTTTGACTCGTTAATGAAGTGGTTTCTTTATTTTTGCTATCAAACGAGAGGTTTTTTTGTGATTAGTTATTGTAATTGTGTGATTAGAATCAATAATTGAAAAATAAAGCGTCTGATATTTTTAAAACATTGCGTTAAAATGGCTTTAAAGTTATAGATTTCCCCGTGACGCAAATGTCATGCAGATATTATCCTTTCATAAAACACCGATCACAATGTAAAGTTAATCTGTTTGTCCTCGTTCTGCAGTCCAACCCACTTCCAATTATTAGTTCAATAATCGCAGAAGAACTCAATTTCGCTCGATGTGTCAATCAAGTTTATCTTGTTTCTCAAGTGGTGTCCCAACCGCTGCCCTCCTCTTCGACGCGTGTCCCGAAAGGCTCACGGCTGAACGGCTGGAGGGACAAGATCACCGAGAGGTCCATGACATTAAGTTCACGAGGCTCCGACCCACGTTTGCCTGGTTCCGCTTGCTAATAGGTGGTCCAACCGATGTTTCCGAGCTTTCAAGAGCAATCGGGATCCTCCTCCCACGTCCCGCGCACCGGGACGATGATAGCCACGATCGTTAGATACACAAATATACACGAGCCCGCCGGAATGGGCTTCTCCTGCCACTCGAGGTCGGCTACAGCGAGGTTCTCGAGGTAATGGAACAGCCGTATTTGTACCGTAGATGGTATTCGGATTGGCGGATGGAGTTATGGATTTATTTTCCTAGCCATTGTGACCCGCGTCCAGCGTACTGGGTGTTCGGTTGGAGTGGACTCTGGCCGTTGCAAGTCACCGTGTTTGCGTCGGGTGTGGTCAGTCAAGCTCGTGAGCTCTTGCCCAGTTTCCCTGCCCAACGGATCTATTCTGCTCGTGACAATATGGCTGTGAAGTGGGGTACGTTTTTACAATGTTTAATATTCATCATAAAATTCGTCTTTACCGGTTGGTTTAGTAGATCATCATTTTACGCGATCCTATTAAATTAAAAATCCTATTTCACCCGTCATGCAAGTGAAATCCGTGTTACGCAAAGTGTTGAAACTGTAGCCGCTAAAGGAACAAGAAGAAAAAACTCATTTTACTCAACATACCGTTACCGAAGGTCCCAATCATCCGACAATGAACGATCGACATGAAGAGCAGAAGACAAACCAGCAGAAACGCGTCGTTTTTTGCAGAACCCGCAGCCTTTATAGATGGAAGCAAGAACGCGCTGGTAGCTCGCAGGCGAAAGACCAGGCGCCAGTGCCTGTTGAACGGTTCTTCATTCATTGGCGTCCTCAGACCGAAACCCCCGCACCTCAAACATATCCTGCCCCGTCCTCCCGAGCGACGTAAGCTGATTATGAATAAAAATTAAAGTAGGTAAACCTGTATCCTTAAAAGGAAATCCATAAAACGGCGAACGGATCTGCTTGTCTCGTTGTCCTCCACTCCGCTCGGTTCGCAAACGGCTCCGGTGGTTTTTGATTGGTTCCGTAGTGCTACCGCTCCGTTGCATGCCGAGATCGCAAAGCTAGCCTTTATGTTCGACCTGCCAACGCGAGTTCGTCTAGGAGAAGCGAAGCGGGAACGGGTGCTGGCGAATGAAAATCGAGAGTGATCGACAAAAGAACGATAGTCGGTGGGATGGAGGTGGTGGGAGGTCGATGATGACTGTAATAAAGATGATGATGATGATGATGATGAGGTTGGTGTTGTATTTAAATCACGCGGACAAGGCTTCGCGGAAAATTGTGTCGAAACTGCAGATGGCGAACGGTGGAATTTTCGTTAGGATTGTGCAATCTTACGAAATTATGAATGAATAGATCCAGGGAAATTTAGTCAGGAAAGGCAAAGATCGAATCTACTTTTTAACATTTGATACCTTGTTTGTCTTAAGATGAGTTAATGATGCAAGAAATTTTGATTCATCCAAACAAGTTCCAAAATGTCACAGCAGATATTAAAAACAGAACCTGTTCGGACGGGTTCAACTTTTCACCAGGACATACTTTTATGCCTATCTGCATATATATCGATGGTGAGTTGCAGTTTGGCTCCCCTTCTAATGGCCGGTAAAGCAAGCTACTTAAAAGGAACCTCCCGTTCGTGATCCAACAAACAATCAAGATCAGTAGTACAGGCTGGTCCAGCTTGGGACGGAGGAAAAAATAACGATGAGGAGTTGTTCCACCGAGCACGACACACGCAGTCGGCCGGTCTTGCTGGAGCCGTGTGGAACTTACCATCGAGCATCGAGGGATCATCCGGGCGCCTCAAGAGCGGCGCTAAGATTTGCAGCCTACGATTAGAGCCTCACGCCGTTCGTCCGGTGGCGCGCTACAAGGACCATAAAACTGGCACGTTAGATAGCAAACTAAAAAAAAAAACCTCGGGTAAACCCTTCGCCAAGTCCGGCAACATCGTTAGTCAGCGGTGGCCTCTTCATTACCGTGCCGTCTCGAGGTGGTTAGAAAAATAAATAAATAAATAAAGCTCACTGCTCAACGAGAGCGCGCGCGTTTATGCACAGACGCACATGCGCGTGATTCTCCTAAGCAGATAAAATAAGGTGTTTACAGAAAATTATGCTGCCTGCCTATGCTGTTCGCACTTCGCGCACTTCGGTGGTGCGGGTCGTTTCCTGCTTACGCACCGAAGGCTGCCTGTATAGCGTCCGACAGGGCTCGGTTCGACAGCTCCAAATGAACCGATCACGACTCACGGCCCTGACGGTGGTCACTATCGCGATGGGTCGAATTGAAGACGCCGGCTGCGTATCGCGATCGGTGCGGGCAATCTATAAATCTTTTTCCTTTCTTTTTTTCCCCTCGACCAGAGCAAGTGCCTTCTTCTCGGTCGGGGTTTGTCCTTCAGCGTTTACAAGTTAAATGAAACTAATCAGCAAGTGCGGACGACGCTTCTTGGGTTTGTGTCGAAGAAAAAAGCATGAAGGCACGTGGCCCACTGGACAGGTGGCACATGGTACCAGGTTTCGCAAGGGATGCATCTACTTGGTCTGGAAAAGCCGTTATTACGCTACTTATGCTAGACGAAACAATTGGTTTGCTACTGACTATATTTATCGTAGTTAATATCGTAGAAGGGAAATGCTTGTGAAAATATACTGATTAAATGTAACTGATTAACCCCTAAAACGATGTATAAATAAGCATTAAATTTTTTACCTCGTTATTTACAAACATGTCCAGTGTTTTCCATGTGCATTATATTTTATGTTTCAATCGTCAACACGTTTTTCGTATCTAATTCTCATTTACTACTTTTTAATTGATTTATGTTCGCCTAGATCAGAAACAGAAAAGACCACAACAACCCCCTGGGACAAGGTACGATAGACAAATCGAGGAAGAAAAACCGAACGGAATGGTGACAGATGCTCACTGAGCATTATACTGAAACGTCGTCCGAGTGCAGAAAACCAACCAACGGCGTTCCTGTTGGCGTCTTTATTGGCGATCGAGAGGGCTTGTTTGTTCCCCTTTCCTTTTCGGGAGCACCTCCCGACGAGTCACAACGCTTCCTCCCTCCAAACGTGGGGTGCGTTTTGTGTGTGTTGAAAATATAATTAATTATATAAATTAATTAAGTTTCTATTTAATTAGACAGCGACATGCAATAAACGGTGCAGAATGCGAACCAGTCACAAACGATCGGCAGAAAGTGTTGCGTTTCGCGCACCCGGCCTCGGCCACCCGTTGGGGAGGGGGAGGGGGAGTTTGGGTGGAAGGCCCTCGAGGTGCGTGGTGTTTGGCGGCGAAACTTTGTTCATTAATCGTCATCTCCCGGAGGCATCTCCTAGTGCGGGGGTCTAAAACGGATCGACAAACCGATTCGGGGCAACCGAATGCGGCATGTTGGCCGCACAATAAATCGATCCGACGATGTGGCGTGTTGCGGTTTGATTAGCGGCCATCGTTGTTGTCGTCGGTGTCATAGTCGGTGTGTGAATGTAACGGGGCTGTCGCTTCTAACTCACCGTTGGATCCTGTTCGGAACGGACCAAGACACGGCAGAGTAGAGCTTTCTTTCGCCAAAAGGCTCCCTCTGGGATGGACTCGTGCCGGAGCCTTATTTTCATTAATTAGGATCGCATGGAGGGGAAAAGCCAAGAAGGGAAAGCCGAAAGAAAAGAGGTTCAGCTGGTGTGATTTTCTGTGTGCGATTTGTCGTTTCGGCCCCGCCGTTGTTCCCTTGTGCTTTCGCACTCGCTGTTCGGATTTTATTATGGCATCAGCATGTACGCGGCGAGTGTAACGTTTGGCTTTTAATCATAATTAATTCAATTACCCTGCCTCCTGCCCCGTTGAGTGGGTTCAAAGCCACGGCTCGAAATCGGCCAGTGTCCCGGGCCGAGTCGTGTCGCCAGGGCCAGGTGGAAGCTCGTGCGCGGCCAGCGACGCGACCGAAAAGCCGGCAGCGGTTGTTGGCAAGTGGTTCAGGAGTCGCTTGATTTGCATATGAAAGCGAAATGCCCGCCACGGCCGGGGCAGTTCGGCACTTTGGCGCACTAACGCGCATGAGCATGACGTGGTCAGAAGGTGAGCATTACATTTTAGTTGCCGGTTACGATGCTCGTACGCTGGAAAGGAAAAATATTGCTATTGTCTTTTAAGAGTGCTTAAAATAACTCAACTTAACATTCGAACAAAAGTGTGCTTGTGGAATAATAAATTATTACAATTTTACATAAGTAAGGAATTTTTCATAATGATATTTTCCTGAACAAACAAGGAAAGAAAAGTTTCTGGTGCCCTCCTAGCTGCTCCAGAGCTAATAAGAAGTGTTCCATTCACAAGAGCCCTGATGAAGGGGCTAATGAGAAAATGAAAACCACGGCAAACTCCAAAGTGAAGCAACGAGGTTAAGGTAGTTCCGAAACTTCACCGCAGAACCTCCTCATGTTGATAAAAAAAATGCGGACACAGTGTAATTTATGGCTGTCGGAATCGAAACACAAACACATTTGCGCTTTAGTGTAAAATAATGAGATTTTTTCTACTATAACCAAAGAAAAAAAAGTACCAACATGATATACGCACAACGCTACTTTTTTCATGACATTGCAGGGCTCGTGGTGTAGAACCTGCTCCCTTTTACACCTGCTGGCTTCACGATAGCACCTTTGCGTACCACTTCCTTTCGCAAAGTGTCCTTTGGGACCGATTTTTTGTCACCGCAACGCACGTCGTTGTGTTGACACTGACACTCACGGTACAACATGCATGTCCGCACCGACCGGCGAAGTGACAACCCCTAAACAACATGAGCAATGGCGCGTTAACGGAACCGCGCCACCACACGACATTGCTTGCCTTAGTCTTGCCTTCTTGGGTTTTCGTTATTTGAGCTGGAGAGTTTCTAGAGTTTATTTTCCTTCTTCTTAACGAACCGATCCGACGAAATCTGCGACCCAGCGAGGGGCGGTAAAATAAGGTGAAAAGATCACGAGTTAATTAAGTTATAGCGATGCCGCACCATTGCGCAAGTCTGAGCAAAACAGACATGGTCCTTTTTTTGTTTCGCCAAGGGATTTTCTTTTTCGTCGCCACCGCATTTTGCCATTGCTTAAAATTGTCACCGTAATTACTTAGTGCCGGGTGTTTTCTGTTTTACCATTTGGGATGGGGTTTTGTTGCATTCCGAAGATGTCGTTGCTCCAAATTCTCGCCATTCATGCCGCAGCGCACGAAATGTGTCACGGAAACGGCTTATTTTTGGGGTGAAATTCAGCGGCATGGACTATTTGAGGAATCTTGAAATCTTTATGCCAATTACTAGCCAGAAAGGGACGCAAGAGTCCGCGAGTGTCGTTGGGATATTTTAAAACAGTTACCTTCTCAAACGGACCTGATGCAGCAGGCTGTAATTACAAGTTGCAAATAAAAATACAGCCTCGGAGTCTGCGGAAAGTTCATTTTTCTGCTTCGATCAGCAAATCACGATCGTTCAGTGCAGTAGTTTTTGGGGTCGTTAAAGAGTACCATGTTTTTCCTTCAAAGCATTAAACCAAATCAATAGTGCTGGCAATCGAAAACAACCATCGTTGCAACGTTGTGCATCGAAGGGGAGTCGCTTTGGAACGGCTCGTAAACACAATCAAACCGAATAATTGTGCATCGTTATCGGAATGCTGCGCCCCGAAAAGGACCAATAAAATGGGCCTTCTAATTGCCGCACGGACATTAACAGTCCGGACCGGGAGGGGAGCCAAGCCATTTCGTAGGATCTTTAATTGTTTTTTCACTTTTCCCAAGCCGAGAGTCGAGTTGTGAGCGTGTGCGACGCGATGCACCATGATATGTCTCAAGAGCTGACCGGTAATCATCTTCAACGGTCGGGGATCGATTTCTAGACGGACTGTTAAGGAGGAGGAAGGTTGCAGGTACAAGAAAATCGTAGTTCAGTCGTGCGAACAAATATCAATAACAATCAATGAACGGTTGGAAACAAGCGAAAACTCGCCCCTTTCGGATTCGCTGGCAATGGCATTAACAAAAACTCAGACAGCCCCTGGAAGAAGAAAGCAATCCGAAGGGAAGAAAAACGCTTCAAGACTCCTCCGGGAAAAGGCACGTAAAAAGACAGCTCGACGTCGGACGAAACCGCCAACAAGAACACATCACTTCGAGATGGAGATCGCAAATGGCACACTCACACAACCGCACACGTTTAGCCACAAGTCTCGGCAGGCAAAGCGGACGGACCACCGGCGTCGCGGCCGTTTGGCGGCAGTTCGTGGCTCTTTAGCGATGGTGAGTGATGGTAAATGTACCAGATATTCGACACGCGGTTAAATAAACGGTCCCAAAAACCGAACTGCCCGGTTCCAGCTGGAGGCAGTGCTCGGTGAGGAGCCCGATGACGGGGTCAGAGAGGATCGGATGGGTTGTCGCGGGTGCGGCTGGATGCGTCGAGCGACGTGCACGCAAAGCGCGCCAGGCTTGGAGCGCATCCAGGCGGCGTAAAGCCTGCGCAAACCGTACGGAATTTATAGGGTCAATAAATTCCAAGATCACACACTTCTACGGCCGAGGGATTAACAGGCACTTGACAGGTCATGTTTAAGTCGCGCGTCGGTCGGGTTGTAAAATAAAAATTCAATTCCAGTTCAGCGGGTTTATCGGACGGGAACGCGGGTTCGTCGCTTGTTGTTGATGTTCTTTGTTCAAGCCATCACTATGGGAGCTAATTTGGGGTTAATTTTATCAGGCATTATAAAAATGGAAAAAAGGTATGCTAACGTTGACAACAATCAATAGAAGTGTATATAAAACTGAACGGGTCGGTTTTACAGATTTTGAAGGAATTAGAAATTCACTGAATTGGGTCTGGTTTTCTTATTAAATCATAATAGGAAAAGGTCTTTAACACATGAAACATGCATGATTTTGTCCACCAAGTACTGATTGTTTGCCTTACTGCCGCTCATTCAAACACTCGTGTACACCCATCAAAACCCTCCTTTTCTGGGTGCGTTACTCCATGAACACCTTCCATCGTAATTGATTTGTCGTAAAAACGTCTGAACCTTAAGGCCGTGTGGAAATTTGTAGCATATCACCATCGAAAGCCCGCGTAGCGTGGGATTGTTGGATATGTACTACGCTCCATCGGTTACACCTACATCGTTAATTGAGCTCTTCAAGTAGTTGCGTTGTTTTAACGATAAAAAATCCTCTTTCATGCGTTTCTTTTCTCCGTTTGCCATAAAATACGGGATAAACAACACACACTCACAATGGGAAGTTGTGTTTTCCTTCCAGATACAGTTGGTGGCAAGTGTGTGTGTGTGTACCCTGGGCGTACACCGAGGGTGGCCTTCGTCGTAGGTAAAAATAGGATTTTTCGAAAATAATAAATAATTAAATCGTTCCTTCAAAATGTGTCCCCCTGGCGGTCGTAAGGATGCGAATCGAAAATGAAGCTGCGTGACATAGGAAAGGCTATCTTTCTGGCCGATGTTCATGTGCAACCGCACTCCCTAATGTCTTCATAGCCGGCAATTTGGCGCCCTTGCGAACGATGCAAAATGGCCGCCGACGGGCTGGGAGAGGCCCGGGGTGCCATAAAAGTTAAGTGCACCGGCAATCGTCAATTACTCGCCGGGAGAGTGTATAATTTGCCATTCCCCTTTCAAAACTGTAGCAAATAAATCAATTAACCCTCGACGGTTTAGGGCGGTCTGGAATGGAATGGAAGGATCTCGCCCAGCGTGTGGAGTGGGTCGTGGGTTTTGGTGTGTCTTTTTTAAGGCTCACCCTATCGTCTGCTTGTGCACGAACGATCACGATATACGTCCAGCTGCAATGATCGGATGCGATCGGGCGGATCGATCGATCGTGTTCACATGCGGAACCTCTTGGGTGGCGTTGCATCACGTTCCGTTTGGCCGGCAGGTCCCCCAGAAGTCCTTTCGGAAGGTCCCGAAGGTGGGCCACGTCGGGGGTCCTTTTGGCAAGGTTGCTTACAGTGATCGTCGACCGGGGCATCGCAAGAGATAATTTTTTTGCGATGCGAAAATT
>KE525254.1:11390-22979 GCA_000441895.2 Anopheles sinensis | reverse complement strand
GAAAACATTGGTCGAATGATGTGTTTGAGCAATGTTCACGGTCCCCGCCGATGCAAGGCCCTCCGTATCCGTATGGGTGCATGTGCAGGAAAATAAGTGATATTGTAATAGGTAAATCACGACGGGGTGACTTCTAGCGGGACTTGGGTGACTTCGTTCTGCGGCGCAACGAAACAGACGAAGGGTGAACGTGGGTGAATGAGGAGGCGCCAGCATGCTGACCGATGTTCGCGAATCGAACAACCCAACTAGTGGCAGGCCGTGCAGGCCGGCGAGCATTAAATCATAAATTATGCGCATATAAAAGTATTTAGACGCTGTTCAACACGACACGCAACGTGACGTTTGCCTTTTTGTTTATTTTTGACCACCTCACCCGGTGCGTTGTTAGGGGCGAGGAAAAGGGGTACATCGGGTGTTAGGTGAGAACCGAATCGATGTTGGACGCAACGTGTCTTTGCTCCCCGGTCCCCCGGCCATGGCTGACTAATCAGCCCCGTTTGTAAATGTGATCTAGACCTATTTTTACTCGCGTCATGACATTATGTTCCGTTGAGTTGAGGACGCGGTGGAGGATTGAAGGTGAACGGACGGAGTGCCGGTGATAGACTGTTTTTGCATGCAAATATTTTAATCAAGAGCACAACCGGGTCTCGCTCACGTTTTCCGCTCCTAATTCAATTTAAAATGTTCAATTTTTATGGTACGTTGGGAATGGATTCAAGACTAGCACGCACTAAATTCTACGGCTTACTCGAACTCCACTGATGTGTGAAGTGCCGATACTGATGAAAGAAATTTACATACAAATTAGTTACACAGCCAAAAGATTGGCAACATCTGCCAGCGTTGAAAAGTAAAAAAAATAAGCCAACGGCAACATGACGATGTTATCCAACTTCATCAATGTTTCCAATCGCACAACAAAAAACCAGACAGTACCATGAGGTTCGTTCGTCTCCAGAAGGTGCGAAAAGAAAAGGGAAAAGGGATCCCATGTTGGCTCTTTTTAAAGTGTAATAAATTTCTCCCCAATCCGTTCGCTACAAGGTGGAGCTAAATTGGATTTGAGTGCTATGTTTGCAGAAAACAATGCCGAAAGGTGTGTTACCAGCAGTTACGGTTCCATTCAGAGTACAGAGTGTCAGAAATGTATGTTTTAAATTGTACGAAAATGAAAACGTATGGTCAATACAGTACCTTTTATTCCAATTCGGTAGGTCCATCCATCGAATGAGAGAAAGCCATGGGTACAATCCATTCGATCGATTTCAACATCGAGTTTAAGGGTTGGGTTTCATTGCGTTGAAATGTGGGAAAGTTTCTCCCTTTGCTTATGTTGATTTGAACAAGGTCGAGTTAAATTATATTTGTTTTTGGAAAAACTTATTAAAGTGCATAATATGGTTTGCTTACTTTACCGAATAATATCCAACTAGATTCGAAAGACGTCAACATTGCATTAAACAGCGAACCCGGTATATTGAGTATCGAAAGACTTCAACTCTAGAGTCAGCTACGAACCTGGTATAGCTTGGTAACAAAAGACTTCAATACAAGACGACGAACCCGGAATATTGTTTGCAGCTGCCTTTCCTAAAACGGTCAACAAATCATATCGTACACCGTTGCAAGCAATGCAAGTACTTTGAATAACAAGCACTTTCAGCGGACGAAGGTTAGATTCCGGGTTTCCATTCTTCCCGAGCTCGCAGCAAAGGTCGATGTGGTGCGCTTTACGATTAGGTTTCGTACTTATTTTGCAAATCGCAACCCCTTCCGCAGAGTGCGGAATAGTGCGAGGGTGATGTAGTGATTTTGCATAGTTTTCTGTGCTCCTGAATGGATCGGCTGTTATGCCTCTGACCACACTCTGGGACAATGTTCTTACAGGCGTGCCGACAACGAGGCTTGAGGGATTTTTCTACAATGTGCTAAGTGCGGCCGATAATTGAAAAATTACTCACCAACCCCCTTCCCACCCTGCAATACGGTAGACCCGCGACGAGTGAGCAATGCACCAGCGTTTGATAAGAGACCGCCACCGGGCCACTGGCCATGGTTCGACTCCGAATTGCGCCCGGTTTGACAGTTCGCTGTCGTACCTTGCACTGTAACCTGTCACCATGTGTGCCGGTTGGACGGGGTTCTAAGCGCCGATGACATGATTCCACCATTTCCATACGCCGTGGCAGCTCGTGGTGCAATATCCATTAAAATAGCTGTCCTCAGCTTGTCGGACGGTAGCCGTATTCGATTGGAAGGATCAACCGTTCGCACTCGATCGGTTTATGTGGTTGTTTCGTTCTCCTTTTTTCTAATCCAACACCGCGCGACGAACGCCACCGTGCGTCGGGATCGATTGATCGAGTTTGGGTGAGTCAGCGAGTCACCGTCAAGGCTCGTTCGGTCGAGCGTCTTGGCTTTTGATCTTTGCATCAATTAAAATAATTATCATTCTTGACCGATTTGCATATGTAGTAGGTGTTTCTGTTTTCTTCATGCGTTATACATGTAGCTGTTTTTTTTTGCGCAACGTTCGTTTTCTGCCCGAAAAGAGACGATCCGTCGGTCGCAGTTTTTGATGCGTTCGAACCTTCAATGGTGATCGCACGACATTGTCGTTAACGACGCATTAAACCAAACGAAAGGACAGTAAAAGATTTGTAATAACATACGAATGGGTTACTTAAGCCGCTTGTTGTTCAATCAATGTTGAACATTAAAACTACTTCGTTTCCTACTGAGTCTTCGATCAACTATGTAAAATAATGAGAAGAGCAAATCAAATAATGGGAAATATTGCGTTTGTGAATGATTAAATACATTTTAAGCTCAAATAGCATAAAATCTAGGAATTCTGTCAATCATTTCTGCAATATAATGTTCTTTATCTCCCTTATTTCATTACAATATTGTTAACTACAAAAAATTCTACTTCATGTCTTATGTACTCATTATTGAATACTTGATACTTGTAGGGTATTTCCGCTTGAGCTGATTGAATCGAATGCCTTCTTAACACGCAACTCGTTATACAACGTACCCGAATTATCTCTATTCGAACGCTTACACGAGCAAATGGCGCCCTCTCGATTAGACGATGTGCGTTACGACGCCTCCGAACGGCCTGCGAGATTCTTATCGGCGCAAACGGACGGCGAAACCGGCAGCTTGGTGGCGAAAACGCTACAAATTGCACCATGCGTGCGATTCAAGTGGTCGATTCTGTCGTCTAGCGTCCTCCAGGGAGCTCCTAGACGAAGGTCCGTCTGGCCGAAGCGAGTTGGAGCCTCGGCTGGTTTCACCAACGTTACGAGTCGACGACTACGACAACGAGGACGATGATGATGATGATGGTCGATCGGTGACTTTGTTGCCAGGCGGCGGAACGCTGGCGCGGCCATCGGATCAACCTGAACCAACGGGGCTACGTTGGCGCTGTCTTCGCTCCGGTGACGCGTGGGTGGGCGGAAATGTATGATTATCCTAATAATTACGGACGGCCGGCGCGCTCGCGGACGTGAGTAATTGATGAGGCGCTGGCCCAGTGAGGCGCGGTGCGGTGTCTCGCAACAGGTCCGCCAAGCAATGGCTCGGATCGGATCGGATTTGACTGATTAAAGAGCGGTCACGTATGCTGCTAAGTGATTGTTATTTTTTTCCTGTTTTGACTGCCTGATTGATCGTTCGCGGCGGTTGCCGAGCCACCAGTTAGCCAGAGTGCGTTCGAAACGATCGCTTTATTCGGTTCGATGCTCTTCGGAGTAACAAACGAGACGAAAAAAAGATTTGTGTGTTTATGGTATGCGCTGGAAAGAAATGCTTCAATTGCTCTAGTTGTGATGATGTTGATACGGCATAGACGAATGATAGTAATTTGTTCTATTTATTATGAAAAGAAGAAAATATTGTGCTTGGTTTCCATCAGAATAGGGATAAAACATAATAATTCAGTTTTATTTAGGTGTTTCAAAACCAACCGTGTTGTAACATTTTACTATCAATATTTGACAAACGGAGCTTTTATACGGCTTTATTGAAATGTGTATACAATTCGCCGTATTCCGGCACGCATCATGAATATGATAAATTTTTATGCTCGTGCTACACTATTCGCAGCATTGCAATAAACCAACCGGTCCAATGTAACCGCCAGCGACACGCATTTCAACACTTCGCCAGCGACGCATCCATCGGGCGATAATGGAGCCGGTGTGGCATTAGTTTATCTGTTAAAAGGATTTTTACGATCCTGTCGCCACCATAACCATAAAACCCGGTTCTTGATCACCTCGCCCCGGCTCGGGGGACGAGACTGCCCGGGTGCGGGGCGTATCGGTGGTCACAACTCAATCACGCCAAATGCCAAACCGGAAACCCAATCAGTCCAACTGCTGGCGTCCTGCGCGAACCCACCTCGCGGAACCGTAAAACCGATCATCATCATCGTTAAACTGGAGCGCGACGCTTTCTATCGGTAGATCCCATAAGAGTGGCCCATAATTCATCACGCTGTCAGCCGTGGCGTCAATGGTACCGCTGGCTCGACGGAATGTGGGTTTACCTGCCCCGAGGTCCGATTTCCGGCGTTGATCCACCTGTCACGAGAACCGTTCACCTTCTGCCGCCCGTTGAAAGGATCCGTTACAGATCGTTCGGATCGGTTGGGGCTCCGGATTGCTGAAGCTGTACATGTGTCCTGTTTTAATTCTTTTTTGGCGATAGCTATTCCGGCCAGGACTTCTTTGAAGTTCGGTTAATGAGCTTAAGACGTAATCTTTATTTACGATAGCCTAATGCAATTAAAAGCCGAAGCGGTGAATGATGTGTTATTATTTTATTGCAGTTTGACCAATTGGAATTATCTTTCCAACGCTGGCTAAGCCCAACCGACGCTCGGGTACAATAAATGAAAAGCTTTTAAGATATATTGGACGCCGGCAAACGATTAGAAAATGGATCAATATTATATGCAAACGAAGTGAATGGGATTGATCGATAGTGATCCATGCGAAATGCCAAGTTCACGTACCCCGGTTCAATGTGTACTATTTTAAACAGGAAAAAAACCGAAGATCTTTCTTTTGCAAGGAACAAAGGAACCGACCGAAAGTAAAAGGAAGATACACCCTGATCGGAAATCCCGATTGGGAAAATTTTTAATCGAAGGTTTATTTTTAGTGGCTGAGCAGAAACATAAGTGATACAAAGTAGATCATTGAAATTTGCTTCCAGTCGTTGCGATCCTCTCGATATTACCTGATGGACTGTATTTTCTCCCAGTTGCCTGCTCTTCCAAAACAATAAAAACATAATCTAAACATAGTTCTAGTTTTGGCTTGTTTCTCCGACGGAAGACCACACAAAGTCTCCAAATTAAGTCTTCCCAGTGGTTTATTATAAATTTAAAAGCTGTCGGAGGTCCACCAAACATGACCACAGTTCGGGTTGCAGGTTTTGATCTCCGGACCATTTATCAAAAAAAAAAAAATGCTATCTAGCGAAGTCGAACCCGTTCGAGCCTCACCTCATGTGTGCGATCCACCGTTCACGCCGTGAACTCTGAACACTTCCACGAGAGTGTGTCTTCGGTCGTAAATAAATGACAAATTTTCTACACCAATCGTGTACGGCGGTGGCGCACGCAAGCCACCAGCGAAGCTACACCGAACCGCGTAAGCCCGTTTGCTACGAAAGATTTCAACCGGTGGCTCGCAGACGACGAACCCTCGGTTTGGAAAAAGGGAAGCGAAAACGGGGTTGATCCGGGTGAAAACTGGCACGCAGAACTGAAATTGATTTTTTCTCGTTGAGCACTGGAGAGGGGAAAGCATTTTAGCGCGGTGACCACTTATGAAGCCGCTGGCTTGGGCGCCCCCCAGAGATTGTGGGCTCGTGTTTGGTGGCAAATGATTCATCGATCACCGTCGGCTCAGGGCACGAGGCCCGTCCGGGCATGTGACTTCCGAACGATTATGCTCAGCGGGCTGATTTAGATTCAGGCGGGAGGCCAAACGGTGGGGCCTACATCGAACCGTTAATCGGACCGGCAGCGATTGATCGAATCAATTGAATGCCATCGAGCATTTTTGTCCGTCATTGTGTTTCAACCGTTTGATTTCGTTTCGAAGCGCATGCGTTTTCGTGCACCTCCCACACTGCACTCGGCCCGTTTCGAAAGGGATTCCGTTTGGACCGCGCAAAGCCAGCTCGGCCATTGGGATAATCTTGCGTTTTACGATAGTGCCGGTCCGAGTGGGATCCACGCGTGGGGGATGACGATTTTATGTGGCTTTCTTCTCGTGGGAGGTATTTTTCTCCCATTTTTTAAAACAGTGCATTTGGATGAGCGCGCGTGTGGGTTTATATGTGGGCCGTGACCCTCAAACAGAATCCGTGTGGCAAGGTAAGGCCGACCCATCATCCCGATAGCACCGTTTGGAACGAAGTGAAGAAGCTATCAACGTTCCGTGCCGCAAAGCTAAAAGGATCTGCTACTTGAATCCTCCGAAGCAAAAGTTTAATTACCACCTTTATCGTCAAGCGTAAAAGCATTTTGGATTTTGGCAACGTTTCTGTACACTGGTTCTGAGCAGCAAAGGTCACCACCATCACCATTTAGGACGACGTTCTTGACCGGGCGAGAGGCAATCAAAAAGCCTATAATTTTCTCCCGAAAGTGTTGTAATTATTCAGCAAATTACTGTTAATTTAACAAATTGGGTGGTCGCATCGTTTGCATACCAGCCACGTACGATGTAGCAGATGGTTGTAGAACGAGAGGAGGAATTTAGTTAAAAGTAATACCAAAATTGACAATGCAGTTTTTGTTTTTATTTTGACAAGAACATTGTTTCACTCGCGTTGAAACTGTAAATCTTTACCTTCTTAATAAAGAAAGTATTAACTGTAAAACAAATGATGCTTTAGTTGGAATATGTTTCTAACCATTTTCTGTGAGTGCAAACAAATTTATTATTCTTTTATTGTGTTTTGATATGAAACACAACCATATCATGCTTAAATGGTTTGTAATGCACAACCATTCACTCATTACAGCAAACGAGTATAATTAAAGAGGCAAATTTACCCTAACGGCTGATCAGTGACCTTTGCTGATTTATAGCTTCTTCTCCCAGCCGACCGATTAGGAAATGTTATAAAGTTCTACGCTGCAGGCTGATTGGCACATCAACGGTTGTCTGATGTGAAGACAAATTGATTTGTACTTCAGCAGCAACATCGCTTAACTCCTGTATGCCGGTGGCCAAAAGCGGGAGCAGTATCTGTGTTTGCACCATGTTTGCAGAATGTGTACGACAATTTTCTCTTGATTTATCCTCCCTTTGGAGCACCTGCACCAGGAAATGGAGGCGCTTTTTGTGTTGTCGATGTCCCGGCGTACGGCACACTAAAGAAGTTATCACAACAAGCAACCCATAAACAACGCAATCTGCGTAAATGTAAATGAGCTATGCTAATCGTGATGGCTCGGGGCAATCGTGTCTCGGGGCACTTCGAGCGTCGATGGCCCTTCCTCCCAGCTCCTTGATGCACAGTAGAGTAAAGCGCCTTGGTGGCGCTTGGTGAGAGGATGGATACAATTTACGACGAAATGTTGTGCCGTTGCATCGGAGGTAAATTATCTCTTCAACCATACTAACCTTACAAGCACCATTAGCTTAGAATGCTCGATCAATGCTGGAGCACGGAGGCAAGTGCATTTTGTTTTCCTCGCTCCACCGAATCGGATTCCCGCCAGGTCGCGTAATGAGCGTCTTAATCCAAAGGACACAAAAAAAATCACCGTAAAACCACACTGTGGTGGCACAATTTCGCGCCCAAGGTGGCCTCGGCCAGCATTTGAGCCCAACTGGATCTTCTCGAGTGGTGGCGCACATGAAGGTTTTGGCCCACTAACAGCCGTCGCGCGTATCTTTCCCAATTTGCTCACCGGCGTCGTGACTTTGAATTAGTTTCGATTGCACCTCGATGGTTTTTGTTTTGCTTTCGTTTCTTCCATCGCTCTCTTCACGATATCATTCGCCGTATAGTCATGCTGCTTCAACGTTTCACCCTTTTCGAGAAAAAAGTCGGCCGAGTGTCTGCTCGAGCGCCACACCAATATGGTTGAGGTTCACGATCAATTGATCATAGTGCTCGGTCAATTCTTATTTTATTTTTATTTTCTTTCCTCCCCTCTTGTGAAGAATTGTAATTGAAGCATTGATGAACGGGCGAAAGGTCAGCGAAACTGAAACATCGTGGCGCTTTTGAACCGGCAGCATTATCTGCTGCTCCTCGCGGCAACTCCTTCTAACCGTTCATTTACTCTATTGATGAAGTATCACTCTTAGGATCGAATAATGTCGATTATCGCCCCATTTGGGAGGAGGCGGTTGCGGTGGTTGCGGGTTTCTCATCGACTCACCGACATTGATCGTGGCTCTTGAGAAGATAATTTGACAGCTGAATCTCACGGTACGAGCTATCGAGACGAATTACGGGTTCCGGAGAGGAAAGGGGTACGAAATTGTTCCTCAATGTGGCAAGTTTGATAATGAAACGAAGCGAACAAACTTTTGATTATTTTTTAATTTTTACAAAACATGTTTCCAAGTTTGTTTCAAATAATTTGATTTCCAACCCAACGTCACACAATCGAAGCTAATATTGAATTAACCAGCCTATACTTTTTCCAGCCATATATCATGCACTGATTGGCAAAAGCAAACATGATTTGCATCGGCTTCGCCACAATGGCTAGAAAAAAAAGGAATGAGATAGGGCAGGAAATTCCAGAAATGCTTAGGTATTGTTCAAATTCGAGCCGCAAACATAAGATTTATGTGTTCCATTAAACTTTTCCCACCCTTTTTCGTCCCGTCAAGAATGCTTTTATTCTCGTTAAATGGTGAAATTTATGATTTTGAGCATACATGCATGCAGTGCCGCAAGGGTGAGGCTGGGCACTACGCCATCGGGAAGATTATTCATCATACGGTGTCGCACCGTACCATCCGTCCGCGCCAGGCCTTCACGAAACCCGCGCGAGAGTTATGGATTTCCCACATTGAATATGCAATTGTTTTCTGGAAAAGCGGGCACAAAAAAACGGGTTGTCGGTTCGTGGGATTTTGTGTCAATACCGTCCGTAATCGTATGGAGTCGGGTTGAAGCTGAAAGCTCGATTTAATGATGCAAATGTGGTTTGATTTGATTTATTTTATCGAAAAAAGTGTGGAGTAGAGTGTGGTGATTGAGTGGATGATGATCAAGTCGCGTTCTTAGGATTCTTAGGATGAAAACTATTTTCATTCAAATGGGAGGAAAAATATATGATACGTCAAAAACCGGAGATTAATAGGGAATCATTCGATTATGAGAGGATGAAACAAGCATTCGAGCAGTTTCTGGGGTAGCATTAAATTTATTTTCACAACTCCAATATCAGGGTGAGCTTAAGACGACCCACAGGTGGGGCACGAAGGGTGCTAGTTTTTATCCACAACAGCTCCGGTGTCATAAAACTGTCATTAAATTAGCACAGCACTAATGCGCCTTTTCGCGAACTAGCGGCAATCCTGACCTACAGCCCGAACCCGGGTCGTAAATAGTGTTTGCTAAAAAGAGTTTTAAATCGTGGGGAAGAAGCGCACGGACGTTGAGGAAGATCCCCGCGCGAGGTTCGAAGGCGGGAAGGAGCGTGAAATCCGGTAAGCCCCGTTTAATGGTAGCCTAATGACTGTTAATTGTGCTTTCATGTTGTTCAACAATTAAACTCTAGTAAAAAAACCGTTCCCTGTCCCGTGGCCGTTTTGCTCTCAATGTTGCACGCAGCTTGAGCTGATGGGACAGCTTAAAAAGTAACACAAAAACACGAAGAAAACAGCACCGGGATCCATTCCATCGGTGCGAGAACTCCTTCAGAGGGGTCAACCGAGTGCGTCCTGTCCTCCAGCCAGGGTGCGTGCGAGCTCGTCCATTTGCACGACCGAATGGGGCTTAATTTTAAAATCATAACTTTGTTGCGTCCCGGACGATCACGAGTCGATCCGGTCGTCCTGCCGGTCGGAGGCATCCACATTCGCAAGCTGACAGTTATTTATGCGACGGCGAGTGCATGTTTGGGAGTCTCCGGCCGCCCAGCGAAGGACGCTAGTGTGTGCTTCTTTTTTCCTACCCTCCGGTTTTGGCAAACAGAGTTGTTTATCTGTGCGTGGCGTTCCACAAACACACTGGAAAAAGAAACAAAACAAAATAAACCTTAAGAAATATGGTGGTATCCATCACGAGCGCCCAAAGAACTGCTCTACCGATGGTTCACGCGACCTCACGTTGGCCACAACACGAAACGAAACGAACGGAGGTCTCCCGTGGGGGTTATCGAGATGGAGGTTGTCCCTTGTCACGAAAAGGGCACTACCGTTGCGGCGAACCCGACCCGAAACGCGATCCCAACGGCGATGAATGGATTGAGCTGCATTTAACATTAAGTCATGAGCCTGCACTTAATTTAGTGATTAAACGGGGAGTAGTTATTAAAATTTACCTCGCGAGATTACCGACTTCGTTCGGCAAACAGGTCGTTATGGAATTATGGCCGGCTGGTGTGAATGGGTCGCTGGCGTTGCTCTTGACCGCGCTCCCGTTTTGGGAAGAGATTTGTTTTTCGACTGCAAAGATCGAGTGTTGTGGTGTATCGAAGTCGTGAACTCAGCGGCGCTTATAATTGTATTCATTTTAAGAATGTTGCATGATGTTTTTGTACTTCTTCATGTTGCATTTTGACCATAACAAAGAAGCTACTTAAAAACTGCGAACAGTACAGAATTAAAACCAAAACTTCATTCAACGAATTTGAATTAATTTACTTTCTTACACCGATCAAGTAAATGTCGAGAACAATTTAACTAAGGTACATTCATTACCGTTTCAATGTTTAGCTGGAGGCTGCTCAATTTGCGCCTTTCATTGCAACAATTAGCATGATGAATGACTTGAAGCGCAACATTATGCATTTTCTTTTCATCAGTCGGGTCGTTACTGGTGAGTAATTACCATGAACAAGCCCGAACGAATTATGAATGTGAGGCATTTCTTTACTGGTCATTCTTGAAGGAAGTGGTCATAACATGAATACCTACTTTAGAAAACAAACGTTAATTCATTTCGCATCCTTTGTAAAAGAGCGTAGCGCTCCAGGTGTCTTTATGTTCAAATGTAAGTAAAATCGCATCAAATGCCATTTGTGTTTTCCCTGATGTCTGCCTCTAGGCCTCTTGCTTTATCCTTCCCTCGTTTGACTTGGCAAGCGTTGCTTGCAAACATTCCCAATTCCCACGGTCAATCGATAAAATGAGGATGCAAAAAGGGAAAACTTCGCTTTTTTCCCCCCTTCTGGACAACGACAACAATAGTCTGCGACCCGCTCAACGGCTCGCAAGAAGAAAGCGCTGGTACGATGCATTTGCCCAACCTCGCCCCGCCGCAGGGCTCGACGTCTCGGCGTGCATAGGTTTTCTACTGTCCCGCATCGTGCCCGCGGCCACCGGCCAACCGTATAATAAAACTCATCTTCAGCAA
>KE525252.1:53071-82988 GCA_000441895.2 Anopheles sinensis | reverse complement strand
AACATTGACCCGACAGGACGATGGCACACGCGCCTGGAAAAACTATAAAAGGCCCTTTTTCATCGAAGGACGTTTGCATTCGATTCGTTGCAATCAGTGAAAGCGCCTGATGATACCGGTGAAGATTATAGGCAACATTCCTGTGGAAAATTAAGGACATTTGTGAAGGAATAATTAAACTGTTAACCGCTAGAAAGTGTTGGATTTGAAAGTTTTTGCGAGCAATGGATAAAATCTGCCGCACACAGCTCCCGGACTCGTCGTCATCGCCACCACTGAGGTTGTAATCTGTCGTGGAAACGGCCCGTGCATTCCCGTGTAGCTTATGCAAGCATTTTCCGTTCTGAAAATATTCAAAGAATATAATACCGACCCGCGGCACCGTGCATGTCCCCTAGTATCCTAGCCGACGGACCCGGCAAAAATCGCGCCTTGCTTTAGTTGTCCCGTTAAGAGCCAAAATATCGTCGTCTTTCTGTGCGTTGTTGGTGTCTTGGTGTCAAGCCAGCCGGCGCTAAAACTGGTCCACTCGATTGTTCTCGCTTTCTTCCCTCTCTGCTGCGCGATGGATGTGATGAAGACGTGTTACAACAACCCGGCCACGGCCTACAGCGGAATCGGCTTCCACAGCTTCGACGACGAGCTGATTGCCGACCTGCCGTCCTGCGTGTACGCCAACCACCATCAGCTTGGCGGGGGCAGCAGCAATGGCAACGGTTCGGTTGCGGGCAACGGCACCAACACGGGCGGACCGGGCCACAACCTGAACCTGAACAACTCCGCCAACCTGCGGCTGAACCCGAACAGCTTGCGCCAAATGCAGCACCAGTATTTGCACCACACGGGTAAGATGGCTTGTTGCGAAAATTTCAGTTCCTTTTTAAGTGAAAATGTACGGCACTGAATTAAGATTTTTGTAGAGGTGATAGCTTAAACTCTATCGAGTGGAATTGAAAAAATCAGATATACGAGTACAAGCAGTGTTTTTTAAATACCGAATACCCTGAAACACATTAGATTATGTTACATTCATAAAGTTTTCCATTAAAAGAAAAACTGAAATGTACTGCCTTTGGTGGTTCACACATCACTTACATTTGTATTACAAATTAAAAGTGACCTAAGTCAATCAATATGTTTAAAAGAATTTGAAACACTGAAAGTTGTCTTAAAAAATGTATTTAGGTCATATGAAACAAGCACGTGTTTGACTCCAAAAGATTAACCATGTGAAATTTGTTGTACTATTTATTTTGAATTACCAGCTATATTTTCTTTCATTATCTTGACTGAGTAAATGAACTTTAGTGATGAAGTTTCAAACCAAATTAACCCCATATTATGAAAGGAGTCTTTAAAATTGTATACCTTTGTTGCCACGTGTTTTATTTTTCTTGTATAAATCCCTGGCGTAAAATTGTAAGGCTCTTGTAAGTCTGTAAACCGAAACGAGACGAAGCAGACGTGTTGAATTTGGCAATGAAACACAAAGGTGCGCTAAAACGCGAAATTACCGTATTTGGGAAGGCAGTACAACTGTTGAGTTTCAAAATTGGCGACATCAGTCTCCGTGATAAATGGATGTTAAATATGTACGGCATCGATGGCCAAGAAATATGGGTTCAATATCACGTACTTCGTGTCATACAGTGACCGAAGAAATTGATACAATACAATGGCTAGCATACTAATAACAATTATTTTATTATCGGTGCAAAAATACACCATATTTTTGTATTAGTTGGAATTGTTGGAAAAGCTATCTGACCCAAATTCCAAAATAGTACTCATCTGTTAGGAAATATTTTTTGGAACGGAATACACTATCGTGATCAAAATTAGAATTTGAGATCTAATGATTGATGATTTATCTAATTTCTACTAAGCTAAAAAAGCAACGGGCTCACGTAAGGAGAACCAATAACTTGGACTGTTACTGTGCTGCATTTCTATACGCTGTTATCAGACAAAATTTGCAACATAAACCAAATCCTTGCCATTCTGTGCGTTTACTTCCGTGCCATAACACTTTTGAGCAATTATGCCCATTCGATCGAAACGGCGTTACGTAAACGCACACCTTCGATACCGAGTGGAACTAATTTTATTGGATACTCTTTTGCGTTCACCTTGGCCAGTAGCCGGAGCCGGAGGAATGAACTTGATACGAAGTGAGATTGATAGCGATATATATATACCCGCCAATGGGGCATGATTATTAACGCTGCCTAAGTCCATCGAGGACGCGGAAGTACCTTCGGGCTTTTACAATCATTCAAATTCCCATGATGTGTTTTAATGAACTACGCTACGTGCAAATGTGTTTATCTCGTTAACCACCGATGTTTCTCGTTGAACAGAATGTCTGGACTCTTCGACGCCGCCGAGTCCTTCACTGTCGACCAACATGAGCCACCCGTACAATCCGGCCCCGTACAAGATGCAACGTCAGCAGACGCAGAATGTCCGCGAACGAAAGCGCATGATGCGCTCCGCTCCGAATGGGTATGTCCGGTTGAGGCTCCCCCGGCATAATTCCAGGGTTCCCCCACTAATGGTCCAATTCTCACGCGTTTCTTCCCAATAGCAGCATAAACTCAGCGTTCGACGAGCTGCGCGTGCACGTGCCCACGTTCCCGTACGAGAAACGGCTCAGCAAAATCGACACGCTGCGGCTAGCGATTGCGTACATTGCGCTGTTGCGCGAGGTCCTGGAGGCGGACTACGATCCACTGACGTACGTCGAAAAGTGTCTCCGTGGCGAAATCAAGGCCGATCGAGCGCACTGGAACACGAGTGGTAATGTCTACCGGACCGAGCAACGACCGAGAAGTAATAGTAAATTGATAACCGAAAACCACTTGCTTTACAGATCTCACCGCGCGACTGTCGTGGATCAATTGGGAAAATCTTGGCGTCCATCCGGGTCGGCGTACCATACTAACATCGCTGGCGTTGGGCTCATCGGAGAGCCTGGCCTGTGGACCCCCACCGCATCTTATCTAGGACCGAGGGGCAGGAGGGTCTCTCGTCCCGTTTTGATGTCTTCCGTTCGTTTCTAGTCGTCGTTTGTCAACAGATACAACCTATTATTTTACTACTTTTACAACATTCACATTGCTCGTCTAATGGTGGTTTGAAAGAAGCACCCTAAAGAAAAGAATATCTCACCAATAAAATCGTAGAATAGAAAGCACCCGCTTTTTGTTGCTGTTTCAAACAATTCAAAAAAATATATTTTCATCGTTCACAAATGCTAGTGAATGGCGCATACGTAACATTCTTCCCTAAAGTATATAACACACTAAAATACAAACAAGTACACAAATTTTCCCAGGAAGCATTCAAGGTGGTCGGAAGATCTAAGAAAGTTGCCTAACCTATCATACCGTTCGAGCTGCTGCCGCTCCCGCTGCTCGTATTGCGAAGCCGTTGAATCGGTTGCCGTGCCTGGATACGTTTCCGCTTCGCAACCGGACTGTTGCATTGCACTTTCGGGACCGCCATCGTAGCCGGGGCGAACGTGCGCGAGTAGACCGTCGTGGCCGCACGCCGACGCTTCTTGCCGCTCGTGCCTGACAGTATTCGATATTCGTCCGAGCCGGACGAGGACGTGCGAACCGAAGAACCCGCCCCGTCGGAACCCTTGTAGCGACTCTTCAGATAGTCCGCAAACGAAACGGCTCTTTGTACGAGCCCTCCTCCGGTTCCAGCTGTAGCTTGAGACACCTCCACGTTCGCACGGCCTCCAGCGGCAAGTTCTTCCTGTACGTCACCCCTTGACGCCAACCGAATGACGTTCGAAACGATCGACCACAGTCGGCCACCATTCTGCGTTTTGCCCGCTCCAACGGCCTTTGGAGTGTTCTTCTTCCGCTGCTCCTTGACTTCCATTGCGGACAGTTTCGAGCTTCGTGGCGGTGGATAGAACACTTCATCCAGTGTGGAATCCTGCTCATCGGTTTCTTCGACCGACGCGTCATAAGCTTTGAATGTGTCACCGAGACCGACGGCCGAACAGCTGAAGCTGCGCACGGGAAGCGTCGACGATGGCGTACCCCACACATCGTCCCCTTCGATGCTCTTCTCTTGCGTCAGATCGTGCTTTGAAGACTGTTCGTCGAAATTGATTGTCTTTTTAACACTCGCTTGTTTTGGGGTGCGTGGAAACGTTGGTTCGTAGTCGGCCTGCTTACGGAAATTATTGTGATTTTCTCGCTCAGCCGGCTCGTCTTCGGTCGAGCTCCACAGGGTGTCCATGTCCCGGTGCGTCTCGTAGTACTCCGAGGGTTCCGAAGAGTTGTTTGCGCTGGATTTCGATTCCTGAAACAATCTCATTCGCCCACCGTCCACGGATGCGGTCTGGGTCAGCAAGCGGACGGAGTTTTCACGACGCGTTTCCTGGGAACGGTCGGTCCCGTTCGATGTGACGCTTCCGCCCCGCCGCTTCAGCACCGGTGTGGTACGCAGATCGAGCGGATCGCGTACCGGGGACGCGATCATACTGTTCACTCCGCTGCTCATCGTCGAGTTGAAGCTCATCTTACGCTGCGTGCCGGGCAGCAGCATCTTCGAGTACGCACCGGTGTGCTGAGCGATGGCCCGCTGGATGCTCTTGGACATCACCTGCCTCAGCGGAGTCGCGGCTGCCTTCGATCGGTTCGTGCGAATGATCGCCGCCCGTACCTTATTCAGCTCATCCGGCATACCGCTGGGTGGTGGCGGTGGAGGCGGTACCGGTTGCGGTTGCGGCGGACTTTCGAGCTCTTCCGTCCGGCTATCGGTTTCGCTGCCGCTGCTGCAGTGTATGCTCGACATCTGGCCCAGCGTGGCCGAATAGGATTCGTTCGGGTGCTTCAGTGCCATGATCGACGGCATTATCTGCCACTGGTACATCGGAGTCGAGGTGGTGCGGACCAACTTACGCCTATTTCCCGCCGGTCCTCCTCCACCGGGTGCATCGACCCGCAGCATACCGGACGCGTTCGCCTCCGACGTGTTGTTCGTCACCGAGAGTATACTGTCGAAGCTTTGACGACTCTTGCGCTTCCACCGAAGGTTGATCTTGGTCAGGGGCGTCAGCAGCGCTTCGTCCACTTCTTCGATTTTGTTTTCCGGGTCGGCGAAAGGTTGCAAATCGCCCGGCAAAATGCTACTCTTGCGCCGACCACTCGCGTTCGGCGGTTGATGCCGGATTCCACCATCATCGTCCGCGAGGGTTTGGGTGCTCGGAAAGTTTTCCTTATTTTCAACCTCGTCCGCTTGTGTTACCGGTTCCGCGCAAATCGGCTTGCTACTTTCCAAATGGCATTCGCTTTCCTTGCCGGGTTCATTGCCCGCGCATACCATGAAACACTTGTTGACATTCTTGAAGTCCTCGAGGGTATAGAAAACCTAAAAAAGGATAAGGTAAAAAATAACCTTTCCATAACCTCACAAGAAACACAATTTCAAGCATTAAATGTAGCACAACGTTTACCTTCGCACAACGATTGCAACGCAGTGGTAGATGATCCTTCAGTATATGCACGATCAGTAAATTGTTTGGCGTTATTTTGGTATCCCTCCGCAGGGGAAATGGCCGGTTGTTGCAGATGTAGCAAATTTTGCGTATCATGGTGGCTTCCTGATGGCTGCCATCTTCGTGCCGTTGGCGACACTTGGCACAGCAGAACACCTGATCGCACGTACGGCACTGGACCTGGAGTTTGAGTAGGGTTGAAGAAAAAATCCATTTGATTCTATAATTATAAACAATTAATTATTTTTCGCGCTTACCTCCTTTGGGATAATCATGTCGCCTTAGCTTCTCTTGTTATTATTGGATAGCGACTGACCGAGCAGCAGGTACTCATGCCCTTTTGAACTTCTTCGCCTGCCTGTGCTCACTCCTACTGCTGCGATGTCCTGCTGTCCGATCCCGTTCAGGACCCTGTGGGTCCTGTTCTGTCACCAACACACCGGCAGGATTTTGCTTCGATGTGTTGTGGGCCAGCTTCAATCGAAATCGCACCTCGGACTTTCGCTGTGCCAGCTTCGCCCGCACGTCTTCGACACTCTCACGCTCCGGTGCGTACGATATGTGCAGAATGCCACCGTAAAAATTACGAGCGTCAAGAAATTTTTTCGCTTGCCTCGCTTTTTCCAGCTTCACGAGGCACACGTGGAATACGTCGGTGAACGGTTCCGGGCGCATGCAACCGTCCGCATCCGCCCCGTTGTTCTCCTGCAGCCAGGCGGTTGTGATATTTTGAATGCTTTCAATCGGTCCGAAACGGGCAAACTCTTGGCGGAGCTCGCGAAGCAGATCGATCTGGGGCACACCGAACACAAGCAGGTGGCGTGATTCGTTCGCTACCGAATATGCACGCACCGCGGTCAGCTGGCGCGAACGGCGATAGAGTGGACGATTTTGGCAATATTTTTGACGAACGTGATGAGCGAGGCTACTGCTGGGAGGAGAATTCTTCCGATTCGGTTCACCATTCATGGTACAACCATGTGGTAGTTATTTTGTGATAAAGTTGGCTTGTTTTGAATTGCAGCAACCGGCAGGAAAAAATCTTTCCCGTTGGACGCCGATTTGTTTACCAAAATGTCCTTCCCGCGTTTGACAGATGCGACAGGGTTGATATGTGAGATGTATACAAACCTTGGTACGTACGTTGGTAAATTTGAAAAATTTATAAAATTTCATTTGGATAAGATTATGTTTTATACGTCTCCGGGTTAACAAAAACTGATGAGTTTTTGTTTGTTTATAAAAGATTTTAATTTTAATAAAAGAAGGCCATTCAGATGGAACGATTTAGTTAATTGTTCAACGGACAACTCAAAGCATCAAGAAACACTGCTACCAACTTGAAAAGCATCGAACGTCAGAGTTAAAAATGGCAAGTGAGGTAAAATCTTTCATTGCCTCACCAAAGCCCGTCGAAGAAGGGTCATCATCTGCCTCTTTTCTCTTCGACCGATCTTGCCAGGTAGTATTGCTGTAGGTAAAATGTGAATTTCATCATAAACTTCCTACCTGCAATAGTTACAAAACCGAAGCGCACTCGTGGTAGAATAGAACAGTTCCATTACAGCAGTCGAAGTAGGCACACGAAAGTGTCCCGTTCGTCTGAAAAAAGTGATGCAGCGAAAGGCAAGCAGCGGCTTCTAACCTCAATTATTGTCGTGCATAGTGTGGTCCGTCGGTAAAAGAAGTGTTAAAGTGGCCGCTTCTAAGGCGGTGTGAAAATATCGGTTACAGTCGAAACCGGCACCCCACATTCCGCTCTTCACACAAATAAAAATGGGACGTGGCAGACCAAGACGTGAAAATCCAGCCGAAACCGGCGATGGTCCTGCAGCAAAGATTCAGCGCACAAAGAAATGTAAGTACACAATCGATACACATAGCAACGATAATTAAACAACCTACCCAAAAGAAGGAAGCCAAACATGCATAATACAGCCACCTTCGTTTGCCCCAACAGTGGAACTTCCGCTGGCGACGATTCCAACCGCATCGGGAAATGTGCTCTCCTGCGGTCAGGGCGAGTTCGGTCAGCTCGGTCTCGGCGAGGACGTGATGGAGAAGAGCCGGCCGGCCCTCATCAACGGGCTGAGCGATGTGGTGCAGATTTCGGCCGGCGGCATGCACAATCTTTGCCTCAAGCGGGACGGTAAAGTGTACTCCTTTGGCTGCAACGACGAGGGCGCCCTTGGCCGCGACACATCCGACGAGGGTTCCGAGTTCGAGCCGAAGCTGATCGAGCTGCCCGGATCATGCGTCAGAATTTCCGCCGGTGACTCACACTCCGCCTGCCTGCTAAACGATGGACGCGTCTTTGCGTGGGGCTCTTTTCGGGTAAGTCCCAGACGATAAGAAAAACCGTTGACGCTCTAAAAAAAAGTACCAGCTGTTGTGCTTCACGGCAGCGTGGAAAGTTTCCTTGCCCCTATTTTTGCCCGCCAATGTGCGGCAGGTTTACCTGCTGCGTTCTTCCGCATTCTTATAAGTCCCCTACTTCGATCCTTTATGCATTAGATTTTCGGGTATACGAGGGTCCTTGCTTCGTTTGCGATCACAAAAAAAGAAGAAAAGAAGGCAGCTGTCAAGCAGGCTATGTCTGGCGCTTAAAGGGGAAATTTAAAGGATCCTGTTTCCAAATTATCTTTCATTCTTCGTTTTGCAGCCTGTTGATTTTTCCCACGGCAAAGTTCCCCCCCATACCCTACCCGTCTGTTTAAAGCCCTCTCGTTAATTGCCATTCCTCTTCTTTCGAATGTTTTATTTCCCTCCGTCCTCGTTTTCCTTTACCCGTGTTAACAGTATTTTCTCTACGATCAGCCACGCTCGACTATGATGTGACCAAACGATATTTGCACCCGCCAAAGCTAGTGGTAATCTCGCACTTGGAGCACCCGTACGAGTACTCGGTTACTCTCGTTTGTTTGCTTCGGGAAGGTCTGAGAAAAGGCATGCGAATATACCTCAGCAAGGTAGCCTCTTGAAAGGGGTGTCCGTTACCAGCAATTCATCAGTTGTGGATGATGCGGTTCCCCGGAACGTGTTCTGGGTTAACCGCTTGGAAAAGGCGGATTGCCAGCAATTTAAGTCAAATTTGCGAGCTGCCCCCACCAACCGGGGTAGAACTCAATTCAGACTAATCTATCACTAGCTTCATTTGTGCGGGAGCAGTATCGCACTGATTTATCAGTACTGAGTCAAGCCTCTGATCGCATAATCGTAGTAGAACATGCCTCTTATCTGTATGTTATATTGTTGACAAACAAGTATGGTTATTGACACAAATGTACGATTACTTGTCATCCGTTCCACAAGGATTCCCACGGGAACATGGGTCTCACGCTGGAAGGCAACAAACGGCTGCCGATCGAGGTACTTCCCGGCAATCGGTGGGTCGACATTGCGTCCGGTTGCGATCACCTCGTAATGCTGCTGGACACCGGACACATCTATACGGTCGGGTGCGCCGAGCAGGGACAGCTGGGACGTGTTTCGATCCGGGCGGCGTCGGGTGAGTCGCGACGTGGCAAAACACAGCTACTCCAACCGGGCATGGTGACGCGGCGTGGCAAAATCGTCGTGGCCGATGCGATCTGGGCCTCCACGTACTGCACGTTCTACAAGGACCGACCAAGCGGCCGGATATTTGCCTTCGGGCTGAACAATTACTGCCAGCTGGGCATCCCGAATCCGAGCGAGAACGTCGTCAAACCGGTGTTCGTGCCGGAACCGACCAGCTTCAGCGAGGTGCTACAGATCGCCGGTGGCCAGCATCACACGCTGGTCCTGAAGGAGGACCACAAGGTGTACGCGATCGGTCGGAAGGAGTACGGCCGGTTAGGGCTGGGTGAGGTGCAAGAGGACGCCAAGACGCTGCAACCGGTCGAGGGTGCACTGGCCGGCAAGAAGGTGGTGTACGTGTGCTGCGGCGAAAGTACGTCCTTCGCCGTGACGGAAGTCGGCGAGGTGTACTCGTGGGGTATTGGCTCGAGCCAGCAGCTTGGCACCGGAAACGAGGACGACGTGACCAGCCCGGTACTGATCGCGAGCAAGCAGGTACAGGGCAAAGTTGTACTGCAGGTATCCAGTGGAGGACAGCACAGCTTGTTCCTGGTACAGGAAGCGACAGCGAAGGTAAGCTGAGCTAAAAGAAGCCAATTATCCCCAACATAGTTTTGAGCCTAATGAATCTTTTGGCGACATTCTTTGGTATGAATCTTTCACCCAAGATTTATTCGACTTGATTCGTGTATGTTTGAATCTCAAAACATTGATCAATCTTTCATGATTCTCTGATGTGCAAAGATGGTGCGTCCAAAGAAAAATCGATGCTAAGATTAATTTAGATTCATGACGGACGGATTACCCACCACTTATCAGTTACGGTTTTCACTTATATAATTTCCCTTTCTTCACAGCCACCAACTGTCCCGCAGAAGACGGCAGCTAAAGCAACGACGAAAAAAGCGACAACTACTGCCCCGGCCGAATCAACGACAAACGGTGACAGCACGGATGCGCCAAAAACGGGTGACGATGTCGCGACAGTTGCAGCTACCACGAGCAACGGTGGTAGTACCGCTGGTGGTGGTGGTGGACGGAAACGAAAACTCCAATGATAAGGCGGGCATTTATAACCCGTTAAGAAACCTTATTCGACTACGGTGAAGTCCACCGTTCGGTTTTTCCTCGTTCATTGTTGAAAAGATGATCGTTTCCAGTATGATCACCAAGTGGTACACGTAATTTATCAATATGGTTTTTAAATTGATTATGTTGAATGTGAAGAATATTCGACGATACTGGTACACACAAGCCAGCCGTGTGGGAGACGATTTTACGCGGTCTTTCGTTAAACTGTCACACTTACATTCTGTAGTACTGTTTCGTTCTTGTTTCTCGTTATTATTCCCCTTTCCCGAACTCGTTTTTTTTGCGTCCTCTGTCCCAGTTATCATAAACCATTGCAAACCCCAAACAAAGGGGTTAGCTATATTAGCGAATTACGGCCCTTTCTATTCTATTCTGTAGTTAATAGATATTAGACCCATATCATCACTGTCTTGTCCTTATACCCGGGCTCGATATCAATGGTTTGTTTTTCCAACACGGGAATTCTATTTCTTAAAAAGTATTTTCTTTTGCGTTTAGTTTCGCTACATCTTCACCTATTCTCATACAAATAAAAACATGGACTCGACTACGGATGGACGGACGGACCTTTTTAGTGATAGGATAGGAATGTTCTCTTTGCGTGAGTTTGTTGCACAGTGAATTCGGCTCCACCTGTTCTACGGTGTGCGCCTGATTAGGTAGGTTATGCCTAGGCCATTCTGTTGTTCGTAAGTGAATATAGTTTAAAAGAACTCTCCCGCGCCTGCGCTGTGGAGGGGAAAAACAAATCGACTGAGAAGACACAAATAAAACTTAAAATAAATACAACATTTTGATACAAGTTTTAAACGAGTTTTGACTTCTCTTCTAGCTGTTGTGTAACTCCAAGGTGGTGGAAGGGTTTTACTTCTTTCATATATGAACAAACTAAGTTTTATTTTGCGTTTGCACTACTAGTTCTGCATTACGAATCTATATACATATGTATTGAACCTAAGTACATTGATCAAACTTAGGAAACAGTAATATTACTTTCATGAACTTAAATGATTCTGTGATGGGAATTAGTTACCAAATAAAGGCTCTTCCAGTCCATACATCTTTCATTCAAAATTACAAAAAGTCGTTCAGATTCATAAAACTTAATCTGATTTACCCAACTTGTACACACAATGAAGAGCAAATTAGCTGGGAGAATTTGATTATTGAAAGTGGGGAAAATTCTTCTTCTAACAGTTTTACTTTACTTAATTGAATCCTTTTTGTAAAATCGTGCTTAATACTGTAATTGGTAAATGTCCCAAAGATTGTTGGTATTTTAGAAAAGTGCAAAACTTAATATCAACGATTTGTGTTACACAAAATACGATTCTCGGATACACCGCATAATTATCCGAGTACCAGTATGTTTCAAAGTACCAGAATAAACGGTTAAACTAATGAAACAAGAGAAATTGGTGGATTATTTTTATTTATTACCAGGTTAATAGAGATCAAATAATATATTTTTGAATTTTTCTGAACGCGTTTAATCGTAAGGAACAATATTATTGAACTATCCTTATGAATGACATGATTAACTATACGGAAATGCCACTAAAAAAGATAAAGGAAACTAAACGTTAAGTTTTAAAAGCTTTCCATTTCACGCAACTTGAGTTATATCCATAGCAATACTAAAATATAATAACTGGAACATGATCACATAACAGGATAAAACTGAAACGCTCAGCGATCGATTTCAAATGATCCTGAACAAAATTCATCCTATCACATCGATCACACAATATCTGTAAGAATTCCATCGCTTACATTAAACAGATCATCTTCCTCAACTTCCTCGCCCCCGTTAGCTTGCTCCTGCTTTTCATCAGAGCCGGTTGCATTCGTTTTCTTTATTGTCTCAATTAACTGGGCCCCTTCCCGGTGAAGGGAAGCGGAAATCACCGTGGCCTGATTGTCCAGGCTCATGGCCAGCAGCGTACGGGATAGATCCTCCAGTTGGCCTCCATTCTACGGCGAATAAACAGAAAATTAGCTCTCAGAAAGTCACAAAAATGGATTCCGAATACATACCATAGGAATGAGCGTCTTTTCCTCGGATGAGTCCGCCGTTCCCTCGGCTGCGGGAGGACTTTTGCTTTCTGACCCCGCTTGAATATCGCAGCAAGGAGGTATCAGCTCATTCTGTTTGACCAACGACTCTAACCGACCGGACGGAGATGTGTGCACCGCAACGTTGTCCACCAGTGAGTCACGTTTTGCCGACGACGTCCTTCGACCTCCGTTTCCGGCGAGAAGGAGGGAACTCGAAGTGCGACTCGATTTCGGTGTTCCCGTAGACCCCACATAAAGGGCCATCAGCCGGGGACTTGAGTGCACGATTGGCGAGTTAGCCAGCCGTGGCATTTGTGGCTGATGGTGTGAGAACTGCGTTGGAACTTGCAGATGGTTAGCGGAACAGATCTCTGCGTTGGTTTCATTATTGGCGTCCGAAGTGGGGCTCGGTTTTTCCGGGGTTCCAAGCAGTGTAGAAGAAAACTCGGGCCGCATAGTAATATCGCTCACGGCAGATATGTTCATAGTGCTGTTAACCGGAGCGGAAGGATTCGAATGTACCGCCGATTTCCCTCCAGGATGCTTCTGACTTTGTGCTTTAATACGGTTGAACATCGTTAGCGGGTTAAGCTTTTCCCTTCGTGCCACCCGGGGTACAGCAAACGCGTTCGGGCTCGCCGACTGGTGCGGATTAGCTTCGGACAACATTTTAGTTGGCAATGTGTGCTGTTGTGCCCTTGGGCTTCTTGGTTGATAAAGGCTTGTGGATAGCAGTTTCATTCTTGCGTTCATCAACTGCACATCTTCCTTGTTCAGGAGTGCCAACCGTTGACTTGTCTTACCCGCCACGGGAAACGCACCATCCGAGTGGCCATCGAAATCGATAACAATCGGTGGTGTGCAAAAAAGTTTATTTTTAATGGCGAAGTTATCACATTTCGCTACCTCCGGACTTTCCCCGTTACCATGGAGATCCAACGCTAGGAAATCGTCTAGAATGGGCAGATTGCGCTGCAGAACGTCCATCTGTTGACGCACGCCGTCCAACTTCACGACCACCTTGGACAACTCCTTCTGTTCGTATTTGATAACTTCCTGGTCTTTGAAGCAAAAATTATTTAAAAACTGCTCTACCGACGGTAGCGCCAGTTCGAACAGCTGGATAAGATTAATCGGCTGAAGCACCCCATTCTCATCGAACACCTGCTGGGCGATCGGGTCCCAGTCAGGATTTTGGCGAACCACTTTGCTCAGAGTGGCCTGTAGCTGTTCCTTGGCGAATGGTAGTGGTAGTCCGTTTTTCTTCATTTTAGCTTCCGCTTTTTCGATGATAGCTTCAAACTCCTTCGCAATCGTCCGTGATCTTTGCTGAAGGCTTTGTCGTTCTTTAAATTGCGACTGTATCAGAACGGCCCACAGCTGGATCAGTTTATCGTAGGTTATCGTTTTGGCCAGCTCACTGTCCGCAAGCATCGTTTCGATGAGACGCTCAATTTGCTCCGTTCTCTTCGACAGCAGCGTGACCTCTTCTTTTACAATCGCATGAATCTGACTACCTGCCTGGGTCCAGCGTTTATGTCGATCGATCATTTGCGCAATGCTCTGCTTTGTAAGGACTTCTCCGTCCGCCGCGGAACCTTTCGCCTTCCGCAACTCCTCCTGCAGCACCATGCGGATAACACAAAGGAGAAATTTCATGAATTTCATTCCCCCCGGCAGCACCACGACGTGCGCCTTGATTTTCGTGATTCCGGTCAGCTTCCCCTGCTCGATCAGGCTGTTCGCGTACTCGACGGTGGCGGTGCGGAATGCATTCTCCGCGGCCTTGTCGAAGATCGGCCAATAGAAGCGCTTCTGGAACTCGCGGGCATCGTAAATGTTGAGCAGATAGTGCATCACCTGAATGAAGGCTTTCGTGTTCGGTTTCAGGAACGCACCGCGGCTAAATTGGGCCTTAAATTCCTTCGTCGGCTCATGCCGTTTGGTCAGGGAATGTAGACACCGGTAGATCGCCTCATCTAGCTGCTCCTCGCACCGGCTTGCCTGCGCATTCGTCACCGTCTGGCTTACGTTGGTCAGGCTGATGGTCCGTTTGACCACAGCCTTTTTGCTCATCGTGGCACGCGAGGAATGTTTCACTTTGCACAAAGCTTTTAACGATTTTCGGTTGCGCAGCGAGCGGATGGATTTTCGGCCGACTATGGTTTTTGAAACACCATGGACGCCGACTGGTTTTCCGCACAACATGGTCACTGTCATTTTCTCGAATGGATTTCAAACACACGCCCGTTGTAACGGTCGGCAGTGCTGCCAGGAAGAAATCGTACACCTTTTCAAATTCAAAATTGTTATCTGCTCGTCCTTTTGTTGAATAACTTGTAGAAAAATTACTTGATCAACGATAATATGAGCATCGAGCATGGAAAATTGATAGTATACCAAATTTAAAGATTTGTTGGTTTGAAATAAACGATTGGCAACACTCCAGGGCGAAATAGAACATTCAAAATCGAAGATCACTTACACTACCGCATGCCATACCCGACAAGTGTTTATCAATGAAAACAACATTCATTATCCAGTTTAACTTGCATTAAATCCTTCAAGCAGTATGCAATTTCAAACTCACAACTGCACCGACGCAATTTCAGCAATAAATGTTTCCTTTAACCGTTCCGGCTTCAATGACTACGTATAGATCATAAATCGGCGACGCTCGTTGGGATGTGTGCGTATGCTTGATGGCCGTCATAACAGAAGTTTCTTTGGAATCAGCTGATGACGGTGTAGCTGTCAATGCACAACAATCTTCGACGCAAAAAAGTTTTTTCACTTGCTGTTCGTACCCGTCCGGCCACCTCAACAAATCAGATCAGAATTACGTGTTGCTTAAAGATGGATAATTCAGATTCGTTTGAGCTGAACGTCTAAGCGAAACGCTATAGCCAGGTACGTAACTCTTTTGCTTCCCCATCCTTGTGCTATTACTTCATAAAATCGATAAGGTGCACAATTTTTTCGGAGTGATCAATACCTCAGTTGCGGTACGCCAACAGTGCCTGTAACAAAAGGGAGTTTAAATGGGTAATCAGAATATTTCGACAAATAAATGAAAGGAGGTATACATTAATGTGTGAAGAAAGGTGTTACAACTCTTGGCCAAAAATCAAACATAAACTTGATGGGAAAAAAGACTGCTCTGTCATCTGCTGCCTCTAAAAATAATAGCATGCGAGGCCATCAGTGGCTCAAAAAATAAGTAAAAGTGTTCTAATATTAGCATATGTTGTGTTCTCGCGCAATTTAGAATGCTTCGGATCACAGCCCATGAAAGATGATTGCCACGAATGCATTGCTCGCAAACAATATTTTTGAAATTTTGTTTTGTTTTCTTTTTTTTCGATTTAACTGAACATCACTCACTGTCTGAAAATATAATTGGTTTTAGTTTTTGTTGGGTTTCTCTCAGTGTATTGATACATTTATTTATTTTTCCCTTTCCGTTCCAGATCGTTTCGCAATCAGTCTGCCAAAATCATTATGAAGAATTCGTCATTATGATGGTTGCAGTGCTCGACCACCGTCCCGTTTGCTACACGATTATTTCCGTTACTGTGCCCACCAAATTCATCCGACGATCTTGAGGCCGTGTGCATAGAAAAAAAGAGTTTTCCAACGCACTAATGCAAATAAGTGGTATACAGTGGCCGAAGTGACTAGGACAGTCTACGTTGAAGTATCCGTTACCATAACGACAGGTCGAAGAAGTAGCGAGACGTTGTATTTCAATCGATTAGCGAAGGTGTGGCGGAAAGGATGCTTGGCGCAACAACGAGAGTGTTGGTTTAAAATCTTTAAAATCCAAAAATCATCACAGGGACAGCTTCGTTTTGGTCCCAGCCATGCCAGGCTCTAGAAAGCGAAGCGTTTTCTACGATCTGTTCGAGGGGGGCGCGGTACACGGCGAACGGTACAGAGATCGTCTGAGGGCACACACGAAGGATTCCGTGGATCTGCTGCGTCGCTTCAAACGCTGGAAGGTGCTGCCGGCGCACAATGGCTGCGTCAATACGATCGTGTGGAGTGACGACGGTCAGCTGTTGCTGTCCGGCTCGGACGATCAGCACATCGCCGTTAGCAATCCGTTCCTGGGCAAGCAGCTGTATCGTACGAAGACGACGCACAGGGCGAACATTTTCAGTGCCCGGTTTTTGCCGCAATCGCAAAACAGCGAGGTGGTCTCGTGCTCGGGCGACGGGGTGGTGCTGCACACCCACCTGAACAAATCGTACGACTGTCAGACCGGCAAGCGGAACATGAATTTCTTCAGCTGCCACAACAACGGCACGACCTACGAGGTGATGACGGTACCGACGGAGCCACGTTCGTTTATGAGCTGCGGTGAGGATGGCACGGTGCGCCTGTACGACCTGCGCCGTACCACGCAGTGCTTCAAGACCAACTGCACGGACAACGTGCTGATCAAGAGCCCGGCCGCCGTGATGGCCATGTCTCTGGCACCGATTTCGCTCAACTACATCGCGACCGGAAGCTCGGACAGCCACGTGCGCATCTACGATAGGCGTTTTTTGGCCGTCGGACAGGTCGGCGGGGGATCAAACGGTGACCGGTACTCGATTCCGGTGAAGACCTACACCAATCCGTCGCGCGAGAAGCGTCCGTTCCGGGTCACTTCCCTCGAGTACGATCGGTACGAACGGCAGCTGTTGGTAAACTATTCCTCCGATCATTTGTACCTGTTCGATGTGACACATGCCGGCATTAGCGATGTGAAGCTTTGCAAACCAGGTGCCAGTCAGGCCAGTTCCTCCACTCCAGCCAACGAGAAGGACAAGCGGACGCGCGGCGGAAGATCAACGAAGAAGCCATCACATTTGGGTGACGGTTCGCCGCCCGTCCGTCGTTTGCGGTTGCGTGGTGATTGGTCCGATACCGGGCCGGAGGCAAGACCGGCTCGTGAGATGGCTACCCGTATCCTCGGGGCAGGCCAAGCTAGACCGCAGCTACAGGCGACCATTATGCACCGGATGACCGAGGTTCTGTCGCGCATGTTGGCCGACCCTCGCACACGCATCGGCCTAGCTGGGCACGTTCCGAACGTTTCGAACGAACAAGCAGCGCTCGCAAACGATGCTACGGGTGAACGGCCAGCTGATGGTGGTAACTTGCAAACGGGAGGCGAGGATGCTGCCGCCCTGCCGGTGGATTCACTCGAGGAGGGAGCAGAAAGCGTTTCCAGTTCCTTCCAGTGGCGAATGCAGCCAGATCCATCCGAACCGCAGCCTTCCACATCTGGCACACGGAACTCCCGTCGAAGTGGGATGGCCCGCCGGTTGCTCCACTCGGACGACGATGAAGAAGACGATGATGATGACGATGATGATGACGACGAGGGTGACACTGAAAATGGTGGTACCGATGACCCACGGAAGGATGGAGACCTTGGCGGTCTGGATGATTGTACCGCACAAACGGAGGAGGATGGAGAGGAAAATGATTATGAGGACAATTCGGAGGTACAGCTGCAGCAAGAGTCGTACGACTATGTCGTACAGAAGTACACCGGTCATCGTAATGCTCGGTAAGTATTACCAATGTTTTATTCCATTATTTAGTATAGCAAGTTTTTGAAACAATTCTTTTCGTCTCCCCTTTCAGGACAATGATCAAAGAGGCTACTTTCTGGGGTGACAACTACGTCATGTCCGGGTCCGACTGCGGCGGTATATTCACCTGGGAGCGCGATTCCGGCCGCCTGGTAATGCTGATGGAAGCCGACAATCACGTCGTGAACTGTGTCCAACCACACCCGACCCTCCCGCTGCTGGCCTCGTCGGGAATCGATTACGACGTGAAACTGTGGGCTCCGATTGCCGAGGAAAGCTGCTTCGACGAAGACGCAGCGAATGATGTAAGTATAGTTGGGTAAACAATAAGAAACCCTTTTTGTCACGAACTGAGTGGCTTATCTTGATCTGCTTGTTTTTTTATAGCTCATCAAACGAAATGCTGTGATGCTGGAAGAAACGAGAGATACGATAACGGTGCCGGCATCGTTCATGATCCGGATGCTGGCCTGTCTGCATTCGCTACGGAATCGTCCACCGCCGGGTGAGCAGAACGAGGGTCGCATCGTGCTGCGACGGATGCGACAGCAACAAGCTGCCGTTCCGGCGGAAAATGATGAAGCACAGGCTGACAATCGTTCGGAACAATCAGCTGGGAACCGTTCGACCGAAGAACCAAATGGGGACGAATAGAACCGTCATCAAACGGTGGGTTTTTATTCAGTGTTGTTGCTCAAGCAAGCAAACAAATCCTGCTGGTCAGAAATGCGCTTCTCTGTTCTGATCCTATTGACGATGAGTATGTAAAAAGTGTAGAATAAATGACATTCTCATTTAAAGGAATTTATTTTGAATATTGCTTTTTTATAAACTTAACACTTTATTTCAATTCAAAAACAAAAACCCATTCAATTTTAAACTCTCTCCGGCTACGAGATTTACGACCCATTGTGCATACACCACAAGAAATCATTTCGAATTGTTTTATTGTATTTTCCCAGAGAGCTTCACCATGTTCCTACGATAAGTTTCTAAACCATTTAAAAAAAACCCATTATAAAAGAAATTTGTTGAAAAACATCCAGCTAGTTCGGATGGCCCGACTGTGGAACGACTTTCCCTATCCACTCCAGGTACGGTGCATTGCCGTTCGCGATCGGGACCGATATCACTTCCGCCACGCTGTACGGATGATTTTCCCGCACAAAGCGTATCACCTCCTCCACGCGACAGGTGCGCGTTTTTATCATCAACAGGTACTCGGGATCCTCGTTTATCTTTCCTTCCCACTCGTAGATTGACGTCAGCCCGGGGATGATGTTCACGCATGCGACCAGTTTCTTTTCCACCAGCCCCCGGGCAAGCTTGTTCGACGCGTTGATGTCCGGCGTTGTAACGAACGCGATGGAATATTCCGTCGTCGTCGTCGTCGTCGTCGCTGTTTCTTGCGTAGTTGCTGTCCCTGACGACATTCTGGTGGTGCACTTTGCCCTGTTGTTGGGGATGATCAGCTGTTTTCCGTTGAGGCGTGCGGCGCTACCAGCGGAGCAGTAATAGGCGGTTGTGGACACTAGCTTCCGAAATGACTGAAGCACTCCGAACATGAGCCCCCTTTTTATACGAGCAAACTATTGTACTTGGCCTTTTAAGAGTATGTGATTCGGTACGTACACGATTGTGCCGGGGGTAATGCACGAAATGCAAGTAGCGAGCGTATGTTTTGAAGATTGACTGGATTGTGGACTTTTTGACAGTCGTCGGAACCGGTGACAGTGAAAGAAATTCAAATTTCAAAAGAAATTTTCCAGCAAAAATTAAATTAATTATTTTTATCTCGTTGGTCATAATTTAAAAGAAAAATTGGTGGTAAATAGATGATAAGCAAAAATAGGGTTTGTTGTTGTTTGATTGCAAATGTTTGGATTCCACGTAGTCTCGTTTGGCAACACTGCAGGGCGAAAAGCTGATGTCACTGCAGTTCGCCTGCTCCTCGAGCAAAAATACATGTTGATCGATGAAAACAAATAGTTCATTTAACCGATGTAAACATACGATTGTTACGCGCCGCGGAGCAGGAAAAAGAATATCGTGTTACAATTGTCCACCAGCGGCAAAAAACCCACTTTCCGCACGAGAGGTTTCTGTGACGAGAATCTCTTCAGGGTCCAGTATGCGCTCGGCGTGGCTGTAGTGTAGTAGTGGCACCGAACCGAAAAACCAAAAATGGAAGTCGGTGAATCGCCCGAACATTCAGGTCGGGGTTTTCGGCAGCGAAAATCTAAAGCCAATCCAATGTGTTGCCCCATTTGCGGCGTCACGCTGCGTGCCAATGAAATAGACCATCATTTTGCGGTTGAAGTGGACCGACTGGAAAGGATTTTGAAGCCGAAGAAACAGACCGCATACGGGGGTGGTGCCGGTGAGGATGCGACCTATCCTAGCACAAGCTACAGCAATGGCGAAGGACCTAGTCACGCTAGCAGCAATCTGCCGGTTTCCCATTCGAATGGGCACGGTGGCGAAGAAACGACACGAGTCGTCGGCCCGGAGGAATGCTGGGGAACGTACCAGAAGATAAAGAACAATCGTCAAGCACGATTAAAGGTAGTAAGTGCAATGTTTTACTGCAATGGGCAACAAGTTATTTTCGAATTTCTTTTCAACAGATGAAATCGAGAAAGCGTAAACCGGAGGACAACGTATGCCCAATCTGTAACAAAGCAACCCTCGACGACATTACGCTACACGTCGAAGCATGCCTAAGAAAGTCGGAAAGTGCGCGTAACGGCACCAGAGCAACGGGGAACCATGGCAGTGGGGATGACGACGACGACGATGACGATGATGATGACGCCAGTATCGACGTTGAGGGAGAATCCTTCGACACGTACGAATGGGCCGGACAAAAGCGTACCCGTGTCACCAGCCTGCTCGGTGCGGGAGCACATGCGAGTCTCGGGGTGCGAATCACCAATGCCGACGATACGGACGACGAGCTGAACGTGGACGGCGACGAAAGCCAAGTGTACGGACCCCCGCAGTACTCGGTGCGGGACGTGGTCGTTTCGGGTGACAGTAAGTCATCGGAGACGCTTCGTGAGCTGGTGATTGGAAATGAACCGCTGACCGTCAAGCGACCGGCTGACGATAATCCCGGCGAGGGAACGAGTAAACTGCAGCCATCACCGTTTCTGGCCGTTCGTCCGCCACTGGACGAAGCGATGGACGAACCACTGGGACCTCCGGGAGGTGAGCCCTCGGAGAGTCGAGTGGTGGAATCGCTGAAGGCGAAAATACGCGAGTACGAGGGATACTTTCGAAACCGGCCAAAGTGTCTCATCTGTATGGACGATTTCCGGAAGCCGGTCGTGTCCGTTTGCTGCTGGCATGTGTACTGCGAGGAGTGCTGGCTGCACACGCTCGGGGCGAAAAAGCTCTGTCCGCAGTGTAGCATGATCACCTCGCCGATCGATTTACGCCGGATTTACCTTTAGTGCGCATCGGAAAGGCCAACAAAAGAGGCCGGTTAAACAATGACACCCAGAGAGCTGGGCCGATTTGTTCTCATCTTATGAGCATTGAAAGGTTTCACCGGATATTCAACGCGGTTCTCTTTATGCAAGGAAAAAACCCAAACGAACCAAAACGAAACGAAAGGAAAGGCAGTGTAGCATGAGAAAACCACTAACACTCTACCCATTTGACAATGATACCGTGACAATAAGCGTACAGGCTTGAACTGCATGCATTAACAAAGAAGGATGGCAAGCATTGAACTCACCGTAACCTTAGTTGTAGGTCGTAATTTTAACAACTAACTTAAGAAACGAAAATCTTACGGCATCCAAAAAAAAACTCGTTCAACCGAACACTCTTCAGTTTAATGCCGAACGAATTTAAAATCCCACATTCCGACCTATTGCTTTCATCGAACTCGTACAAAAGTATTCTCGACCATTAACACCCCTTAATTACGTTAATATTTTCCTTAACCGTAATACTCGAATGACTGAAGTAATGATAACGAGTTGAGTAACAAGAAAGATAATAAAAAAAACAACAAATGTAGCTGCTTTTTGCTGAAAGAACCTAGAAAGAAAAAGCGGAACACATTCGGTATCTACAAATTGAATGTGCAAGGCGAGTTTGTGTTTTTTTTCTTTTATTATCTAAAATCTTCACTCCCGTCATTGAGCCTATGTATTTTCTATCATTTAAAATTATCTTATTCTATTGGCAATTAGAAATGCACTCACGATGCGCACCAATAGCAAAATTGGAGAATTTTTTATTCGTATTCTACAAGAGCGTTTTGCAGACACGAGTTTCTCCCTCCTTTTTAGTTTATAAATATACAACTCTCCTCTTTCATTTCAATGATTAAAATTTATCAGCTCTTTTGAGTATGCTCCTCCATTTCGCTTTGTACAGAGCCAATAAAATAAAAGAACGAGTTTAAGAAAATTTTCCCTCCCAATATGGCCTGCGTACAATTGTATATCGTGTTTTCCGCTCCCCTTGTGGGAGTTTGGTGGTTTGAGTCAGAATGGAAACGATTTTAGTGTGGATTGTGTTTTTTAGTTCAACAGCAACCGAGTGTTACATCTAGTAAGCCTTTAATGGGCCGAATATGATATGAAGATGGTATTTAGCGGACTGAAGTTATTCTGTTATGTCAATGTATGAAACGGAATTATTTTTTAATAATTGAAATCTAAAATTGCTTTGAGATGTACGTGCGCTCAGTTGATCTTTTGTATATCCTTAACCTATCCATTTCAAAATCTTCGACGCCTTCCTTAGTGTATTTGTATTGCTAAATAATTCCCATCTACTTTCAGCCTACGTAGCACATTTCCTTACGTCTTTACCGTCTTATCGATTAGATTTTCTTAAAAGTACGTGTTGTACAGTAAACTTATTGCCTATTTTGTTTTAATCAGCTACATTCCTTCTCCTTCGTATCTAACAGCCGTTTACTACCGATACATGAAAGTAGAAGTTTCTTCACCGACGAATAAGAACAAACGAAAGATAAAACATTAATATTTTCTACACACAAATACACACATTGAACGAAACGAGGTACGTTTATGGGAAAGCGGGAGAGAATTTAAAGGCTACTCGATGGGCAAGGAATTACAAATTAAAGAGAAATCATTTCTATGGCGAACAGCAGGTGGGACACGTGTGTGTGTGTATGGGAGGGTATAAGAGAGCCGACTTTTTACAGGTGGTTTCACATTCACGGAGTAGTAGTACGGGAATAATGGGTCGTTTTTCCATTTGCAAATTAAAAAGAAATAATTACCATACACTAAAGAAACACATACAAATTGGGTGAGCGTACGAAGTAAAAAAAAAGTTTAAATAATAGATCGACATGTATCCTGGTTAGTAGACGCGCGGGACAATCATACGGGGGACGGTAAGACAGTAGCGGTGCCAGGTCGTGTCGTACTTCCGGGCGTTGCGCTCACTCAATCGCTTGGCCCGGTGCACCAGGATGCTGACGGTGAACAGAACCGCCAGAAGCGGTGGCCATGCGAAGCGCCAGTACAGCAGCGGAAGCAGGGCCAGGTTCTGCAGAATGTCTCCCAGGTAGTTCGGTTGACGCACGAAGCGCCACAATTTCGCTACAAGCAGCCGACGTCCTTGGTACGTTGGGTAGGTTTCCAGGCCTAGGGAAGGACGAAAAATTTTATTAGAGATTTTTTTAAATAACAGTGGAACCATCTCATCATAAATGGACTCGCTTCAAGGGCTTCAAATACTTACATGCCAGCTCTCCCAGGGGGTCCAAACGGTAGAGATACTTTAGCCTCATCGACGAACGCTTCACGTACAGCCCAACAAGGGCGACCACGACACAGGCCACCACCGCCCACAGCGGAACGTCGGCGAATTTGTGTGCGGACACATATTTCGGCAAGAGCGTCAATGCGAACGGGAAGGTGGCGTACCGGAGCAACATTTCGGCACCGAATCCTTGGGCCTGCAGTTCAAACGAAGCGGCCAGATGATGCTCGTAGGCGAGCAGATCCAGCAGGTAGAGGACGGTCAGACCGGACGCAGCCACGGGGGCCATTTCGCAGGATAGATTCTTCACGGCGAAGAGAAGACGCTCGTGAACGGGCGCTTCCAGGAGGGTTTCCGGCAGGGCGGCAAAGTGCAGATTGCGGTAGAGAATGATCGAGTTGAAGAGCAGCGCCAGCACCACGGCCACGTGATAGGTAACGAGCTTCAGGTTGAACACGTTCATCACGACCGGATACGTATCGCGGCCGGCAAAGTAATCGTAGAGGACGTTTCCGGTCTTGGCGTACGGGTTCAAGTGCTCATCGTCAACTGAACGAGACTTGAGGAAGGCAAACAACGCGCCAACCAGAGCCGTTAGGACACTGAGCACCAGCAGCTGATTGTAGCCACGACTGACGACGGACAGGAGTGGGTACTTGTAGCAGTATTCTGCGACAAACACACCCAACCCGGTCAGGAGGGCCACCAACAGACCGTTGAAGATGTGCGTTCGCTTGGTGTACGTCTCGGTGGCGAGTTTCACCTGCTTGCCAATCGGAAGCGCCGTTAGCAGGGCAACGCCAGCGACAAACAGCCCGTAGAGCAGGCCGATCTCTCGGTTCATGTACGTCGAAAGCGTTCGGAACTCGTCCAAGTTCTTCGGCAGCACGAATCGGCAATCCCGGTGGACGGCACCGGAGCAGAAGTGATTGTTGGTGAACATGAAAAGTGGCATCAACAGCAGCAGGGCGGCAGCACCGAGCGGTCCGCCGAATTCGACCAGTCGCTGTTTCACGACCGTTTTTGGGACGCTCTGCCGTGCGAATGACTTGCCGTCACCCATACCGTTGTTGTCCGCGGTTCGGCGGAAGCTCTGAAAATCGGCATCATCCTCCTCCTGATCCGAGTAGTCGTCCAGGGCGACGCTGAGCGAACGGGACAGCGTGGCACGGCTACGCTCCGTCGTCGTCGGCGTGATAGCGTTCGAGCGACGGCTCGTGTTGGGCGTTAGACTCTTCGCGGGCGAACTTTGCTTGTTTCCGGCCATGTACCCGCTGACTTCCATATCATCCAAAATCACCGAAAGGCGCTTGTCGACGGGGTTCTTTTTCGTCATGGACGACAACACTTGATCGACCTTTTCCTCCGATGCGCGGATTCGTTCCGAGCGGCGTGGCTCTTCCGGGGACACTTTTACCGTTTCGACCGTTTTTGCAGGCGCTGCAGCGGTGGCACTAGCGGTTGTCTTCGGTTTGCGGCTCGGTGATGCTTTGCGGGCCGGCGAGGCCTTTCGCGCTGGAGAGGCCTTACGTGCGGGGGACGCTCGACGAGCAGGCGATGCTTTGCGGGCCGGAGATTGCCTTCGTTTCGGGGCAACGGGAGACGGGGAACGCTTGCGTGCCGTGGCAGCGAGTGGCTTTCGGCCGGGTTTCTTCTTTTCCACCACCGCCGTTGCTGCTGGCGCATCTTTGGCGGTAGTGCTACTGCTTGCAGGGGCCGTCACAACCGTTGACAGCCTCTTTCCACGACCACGACCTTCCATCTTTGCGGTCTTTTACGGTTCTTCGAAAGCGATTGTGATGATCTGCAGAAGAAATGGCAAAGGTTACTTGGATACCACAGACGGAGGTTTTAAGTATGGAAATGAAATGTTATTTTCCAAAGCCGACACCACTCGCCGTTTTCTGTACGAATACTGCTTTCGAGGTTACATTCTACACCCGACAACACGCGACCACGGGTACCGTTTTAAGGTATTAATAAACCTAGAAACACCTTCCACACGCTCCTCTCACTCACTCGCTATGCTAATTGCCCGGCAGGGGAGGAGAAGCAGAACATAATCGCATTGGAATGCCGTTTGATAGCATTTCTATCTCAACGACTGACCTCCACTGTCCGCGCGTTAGCGAGATTGGGATGTACAAACGATTGCCGCGGAAAACAATGCTTATACTTTCCCTCCCTACTTCCCACATACGCCGCTTGGGTGGCACTGTGTTTGCCACAGACAACAAAAAGAAAACGGCGCGCTGCGCGTCTCCTTTCAAAACACCATTTTCCGATGGAAGTTTTCACGTGGAAATTCACCCCCTAGCGAGCGACATTTTGCGTGCCTACCTGGTACCACCGGACGGGATTCGTTTTGCACTACACTGAACGGCGCTGGCTGCCGAGAAACACCTAAAAATACACACTTTTGGAGCGCTGCTCTTAAGCTACACAAGCGTCATTCGTAGACGCCATTCGAGTGAAGCGTTAGGCGTTACACGTTGTCATAACTGTTGATACGTTAGGTGCCATTATGGTGGCAGCACTGCGAAACGAAAGCGTTACTTCGCTGAATAGCTATCAGTAACGGTTCAAAACGGACGTTTGGAAATGGTTCACGATTATTTTGGGGGAAATTATGCCTAGAACAATTATATTTTTTCAAAGCGAGAATGTTGATGTTAATCAAGAAGCAAATCGTAGATTGTAGTTAATAATATGTTTGTGCAAGAAACACCAATTTAGAGAACATATTGAATTGGTTTAATACATGAACTTCCGTGATATGCAATCTGTTTGGTAGTTTGTCTTCATGCTGATCTTTTATAAGGACAATTTGGATACCAAAATACCTTACCTTCTCGAGGAGTTTAAATGCTTCACTGTCGATTACGCGTTTTTATTTCTCAGTAGACTTGCCTGATCTTTAAAGCTCAACGTAAGAAGCTTTACTCTAAAAATGGGATTGTGCTGAAGTAAGCCTGTACATGATCTTTGACTGAATATCTTCGCCTTCGAAGCACGAGCCGGACAGCGTTGTCTTCATGGAAACCACCATCTTGCGTGGTGTGCGTGTGGGGCCAGATCGCGATCGCGAAAGCTCGCGGGTTCCATCAAGAAATCCCACCAAACCCGCCACTTGGAGGGCCAGCCAGCTGCGCGATCGCAGTCAGTTCCGAAGTTTCGCTCGAACCGTCGGGAAGTGTGTCTTTCGTACGCGCGCAGTTCGCGGTCCGATCGCCGCCTTCTGTTGTGTAGGTTCACCCTTCTGCAGCCTTCCATACGTTTCTCCTTCCCTTACGATCACGGCTCGCGCATTTTGCGTCTTGTTGTGCTCTCCGCGGAGACGGTTTCCCTTTTCTTCGGTGCAGCAACTGAAGAAACTGTGTGCGCGAGTTGTGCGCGACGGGGGTTCAAACGGACCCCAAACAGTCAGTAACGTGCCATTTTCTGTGCTTTTGTGTGTGTGTGTGTGTTTAGGTGTCTTTGGCCGCGTTGCATTGTGCAACTTCCATGCAGTTCGAGTGCACAATCGAGGGCTGCATTTTGACGTTCGCTTAAACGGTGCCCCGGCGTTGTTATGACCCACACTCCCAGTGTCTCTGCTCGCTGTTCAATGTCGTTCCAATGTTACATCCCTCTTCAGTTGAAGACACAGCGCTTACCGCCATAACTCTTCGTAACGGATCCCGCGGACACGTTGACGCAACGGGTCATCCAAATCTGTCGTCCGTCGGCGGACCTGTTTGGCCGAAAAATCGCTCCCAAAAACCACCAGTTCCGGTTGGCCGGGTGGACGTGACGGCGACGAGGGACAAACCCGAACGTCGCGTTAGACGGTGTTGCAATTCCGTGTTGCTTCCAAGGGCCTGGCCGCAGTCAAACGGCGAAAGCGAAGCAGTCAACGGGGCGGGAGGGCTCCGGCTGGTAGAGCAAGCGAGCCGGAAGGTGCACAAATCGGTGGTGACTGGGGGGGCGCAAGCGAGACGGATGTGACTGCCGTGGGGCCGCCAGATATAGTGGGGCTAACCTGTACATTTAACGATTCGCCGATCCGCGGGCCGTGCGAGCGTGGAGAAATCGATATTGTGCAATTCGTTGGCGGTGTTAGCTTGGATAAAGGAATCGGGGAAAGAGATAGATCGAGAGAAGGGAATGAAAAACAGATGCAAGAAAAAAAAATGTCACCAACGTTAGCCGCGAAGGAGTGAAACATCTGCGTCTAACAGCCTCTGAGCGCGAGTCAACAAGCGATCAAACGTGGTAGACTCAAGACGCGAGGTTCAATTTTGAGTGGGAAAAATCGTAGCAATCCGTTTGGCAAAGGAAGCGTGACTGTTTCTCATTCCCTTTTTTCCTGTGTTACTAATGCTAGGAAATTTTTAGAATGGTAACCACACTATCGTTCCTTGATTGATTGAACCCTGGTTCTCTATCGGATTAAAACCTACCCCATCGGTTTCCCTCGGAAAGGGAAAAAAAGGGAACCGAGAACAAAACCGTGCGCCCGGGCGAAAGTTTATTTGTGTGTTTTTTTTCTATCTGTGAGTGCCTTAATTTTCTAATAATTTTATTTGTTTTCCCCCTCTGCGCAGTGTGAAAGAAAGAAGGAAAGAAAAAACCTCACGAAAGGAAAGTGCCTAGAGGGAGAAAAATCGTAAAGATAAACAGGAGAGTGCGAAAGAAAATCGAAGGAAAATTCGATCCGCTAGGTGCCCATGCCCGAGGTCGGCACGATGGGCGGCAGCATGGAAATGCGAAAGTCCGCCACCGTCGTTGCGTGTCTAGCGATTCTGCTGCTCCAGCTTGGCACGCTGTTGCCCAGATCGGCGGCACAGCAGAGTAAGTACACGTTAGGTTTTAAAGTCAATCCACCCCATTCCGGCTCCGATCCGCGGCGTTGGACGTTTTTCTTTTACCTTCTGTCCCGTATTACTACATTTCTCTCATAATCCGCCGCTCAAATGCAGCCGGTGCAGTTGCAGGGCACATCGGTGAATTTGTTTGTGTGCACCGCAGCACATTGGTATTCCGTCGTCGGATCGTCGGAACGTCGTTGCACATTATCGGCACCAGCGTTCGGCCGCTTGCCGGGAATTCGTATTGTCCGGCAAAAATGCAACGATTTCGATGACGACACAATCGTATCCGATTCGATAAGCGACAGCGCGTCGGTGAAAGTCGAAACCCCCGGCGTCTTTTACACGATCGTGGGGTAGAGAAATTGGCTGCACCGTTTGATTTATGTAGCGCAGCCCGGTGTTATTTGCTTTTCTTTTATTTTAATCAAGTTAGACAAACTTTCTTTTGCGGTCAACTCCGGAGGTCCACCGGGGAGGTTTGTTTATGCAGCACGGAAAGCTTGTTGTTTTAGATTTTGTCAACAACAGAAAATTGTCAACTTTTGAGCAATTTTCTGGAACATGCTTATTGTCTTAAAAATACAGCAGGTGTTAGCACTTCGAGGGCTTAAATTGTTTACATTAAACGAAGAGTTATTGTGACAAAATACTTCATTGGATCATAGTTCATGCCAAAAACAGTAAAACATTTGAGGAAAAGGTCGAACACGTCCCATTTATGAAACGTTCCATTCTACACGACTGTTTTTTCTTCTTAGAAATCAAACCAAAACTAAAACACACAGAGAACTGCTCATAATATTACGTGTGTGTTTTTAAGCCAAAAAGAAAACCTACATTTGATTATGCTGTAGAAAAAGTAGTATTAGTTTAGTCTTTAAAAGAAACATTAATTAACTTATGCTTCCATTCAAATTTTCCGAGGGCGGAGATTAGCCAAACTCCAGGAGTTAATCTAATCGAAACCATTCAATCGACTTTCTTCCCTTGTTGCGGAGTACGTTACATCCACGCAGTGTTTCTGTTCGAGGAAGCTATTTTCGCTGACCATCGCTCTAGTCTATTTTATGCGCCCCGCAACTGAACCAAACTCCGGCTGCCCGGTGTGCTGACCATTTCCGAAACATTGTTGTTCGTCCATTGTTCATTGCATCACTGCTGGAGGAAGCGAAAGGAATAGCCGGCGGAACATCTGTCCGCTGGTTGGCTGATGATTCAATCATGGCATAAAAGTTTAATGCTAGCGAGTGTGTTTTAGCATTACCCCTGGTCCAAAAAATACGCTCTATCGAGCAGATTAACCGTAATGGCAAACGGGTAGTCAAAACGTAAAGTCTATATATTTCATAAGTTAAGCGAGTGGGTTCGTTGCTTAACGCGGGATGAAGTCTTTCCTTTTAATATGTGGAATGGTTGCGCATGGAAGGCTATAATGTAATTAGCTCTTTATTTGTCGATAATATTCATATCTTACCGTCTCAATATTC
>KE525252.1:38972-51595 GCA_000441895.2 Anopheles sinensis | reverse complement strand
CGTAACCTTGGACGTGCTGCGAGGCTGCCGATAATTAAACCGATTTATTGCTCGGGAAATGAGTTGGTCAGTTAGCTTGGACACCAACAGCTGATGGCTCCTCGGCAGCAACAGTCATTTGCTGAGGCACGTGGCTTAAGCTTAAGGTTACGGTAATGAGAATTGGATTGTTTTAAGCCGGCAGCATCGAATTTTGGAAAGTTCAACACAATCTACCTCATTGTGTATGTTTTGTTTCTTTTTTGAGTTTAAAGAAGTTGCTTTATCGCAGGTTATGTTTGCTTTTACAACTCGAAAAATTGGGATTTTTTTAGCTTACATTTATTTGCTCGCGAATCAGTATTTCTCAAGGAAATTTTGAGTTTCGAAAGTCTAGAATTTTGTATTTGGTTTTCTATTCTATTTTGTAATTGGGTTTTTAAAACTTAACGTATTTATTTACTTTCAATACTGAAATGTATCAACGAACGTTTCCATTATCAAGGCAAATTGTCATTCGTTTGATAGTTCTACAGTTATGGTACAATTTCATCAACTGTTTTCTTTGAGAGGCAATTACTATCAATTCTTGCGTCATCTGTTACAATTCCGTACCGATATTCGTGCCTAACTAGTGTCCAAGACGGGCATTCAAAATAATCCTGAATTGGTCAAGGTTGAATACGTTTGTCAAACAGACGCTCCTACCGCTTCTCGATCTTCTCAGAGCCTCGGTTCGTCCTTGTCCTCGGCGATCGATCAAATTAACACCCGAATTATGCGCTCCATCACAACAAGAGCACTCACGAGAGCGTCATTTCGAGACGATTAAACAAAGCGCTATGATTAATTGTGCCCCAATCATCTTCGGAGGCTGTTCTGAATCTTTGACTTGCCAGCGACTCTCCCTCGGCAGTCAGCTTCTAATTGCACGCGCCCGCAATGAGCGACAATAGCGAGGCGTATTATAAAAATAATAATGCAGAACCAAGCTAGCAATGTGGAAACAATATAGAAGCAAAAGAAAAAAACCCGCGTACGCTTACTTGTTTTATAGGAAATGGCATCCGAGCGATCGGGCCGACCTCAATGCAAGATCAGGGCACCTCGGAGCAGGCGTTCTGCACGCGAGACTGACTGCACAGCGAGCGAAAGGCGCGGCGGCAAGCGACGAACCCGGCTTCGCGCTTGCCGAGCGTTGACAAGAGCAAGATGGCAACAGATTTGCTTTCGATTCTGCCACCGGTCGCTCAAGGTCTACCACATTGGCGCACGGGGAGGGAACGTGTTTCCCTCGCAGCCCCCGCCCCATCCCCTTTCCGGACGACGTATGTATGTATGTATGGTTCTCCGCTTGTCCAAGCTGCTTGAAACTGGACCGAAGTGACGACGGTCGCTCTGGTTGATGGATCAGTTTTTTTTTTCTTTTTCTGCATCCCCAGTCCCCGTGACTTCTTTCGCGCAAAGTTTCCGTGGGAGCCGTGGCGCGGTGGACCGGGCAGGGTCTGTCAGTTTCGATTTCGGACTAGTTTTATTTTTTGCCTTGCCGATAATGTCCCCAACGCGAGGCGTTCCGTCTTGAAGCCAGAGAAAACGAAACGCGTTCTGCAAGAACGACGTGCCGGCCGCACGCAAGCCATCTCTGGCCCAGGGCCGACCACTGGAACCTGCTGCAGCCGTTCCAATACCCACTACCCGACCCACCACTCGCCAATCGTGTGTCGCCCTCCACGAGAAAGCGGTTATCAAGCGAGCTGCTGGTGACGCGGATCGTAAAATGAAACATAAAAAAAAACTCCTAACTCTAGCAGTTTCATCAACAGCTGGATAATGTCAAACGTGGGGTGGTTTGTGACGAAATTGTAGCCAACACTATCGGCCCCTCCACCGGCATCAGCGCGGGCATGTTAAATCGTATAAAACCACCTCTCCCGTGTCTTAGGCGACGAACCTACGACGTGCAGATATAGAACTCGTATGGCAAACATCGGTGTGTCTTCGGCGGTGTTAAATTACGGGTGATCAAATTTACGGTCACTTTATTGCAGCTTAAGCGACCCGAATTGATCCGGTGCTGGGATCGTCAGGTGGTCGCTTTTGTCTTTCAAATCATTTACATATTGTTTTTCGCAAATTTTTATTTTGCTCGAGCCGTAGAATTTCGATTGTGGGGCAATAGTTTACACCGCATTGTGGTATTATCCCGCCATTTGCAGGCGGATGAGTAGGGATTAATTATTTCCAAGCAAAATAGTATCGGATCTATCCATCTTTGCTTTATTACTAATTTAATTGCACACGTTCGGATAAAGTTCGAGGTTTGGTTCGAGCTCCATAAAACTAAAGCGCGCACATCATTAACCTGCCATCCTTATTAGCGAATGAAAAATGAGGTTTGTTTCTTGTTTTTTTTTATTTTGCCTCCAAATATCAAAACCAGGAAAATCAAGTCGCACCAATTCTGCACACGAACGTTCGGCCGGTCCTGGGGCTAATCGAGCGTAACATTTCGTCCCAATAAAAGCAACAATAATAAGCAGAAAAATGCATAAAGAAACCACGTCCTGAAACTACGACACAAAGCAACAAGCCGGTCCGACTTTGCTTGTATAATGTCCCGCCAAAGGTCGCCAAAGTCGTTCGCTAAACAGTGCCAAAGGAAACTAGAAGAAAAAGTTTGAAGAAAAATCAAACCCCGTTTGCGGTCTGTAGCCGGAGTTCGTCCGTTGGAGTCGGCGGTCTGGTTCAAAATTTGCGCCATCAAAAACTGGTTCGCCCGTCGCTCGGTGGTCGGTGATACGATCAGCATAATGTCAGCCAGACACTAACGCATGATGTTGCCTTCGCTGGTCGCGCCATCTTGGTCAAGCGTTGGTTCGGTTTCTAGATCAACAAAGCCGACCGCCCGAAAGGGGATTTTGGGTGGAAGATGGCGTTGGTTGCGTAAAAAAAAAAAACACGGTCTCTAACTCTAAGGCACGAGCTGCAGGTTTGTTAAAAGTTGAAGAAATAAAATGTAAAGTAAGGTGTCCAGGAAGGGAGTCGGAATCGTGTGGAACACTCCATTTGCGTGCTGGTCGTGTCTGGTCCGGCGGCCACCATCGACAAAGCAAACCAATTCAATCGAACATGGGGCGTAACCCTCCCCCGGAGCACCAAAACTGCACCGTCCTCTAATCTCCGGTCGAACGCTACCGGGTGTGAAATTGTTGATTACACCCTCAACACCACTACCACCATGATCATCATCGCCATCGTTAACATTGGTTGGTTGAAATTCCGCACGGACACATTTTTCAAGCAATATAAAAATCAAGCGTCTGCCCGCCTCGCCCGGAGTTGATGATGTTATGATTTCGTTTGTTTTTCCACCACTTCTCGAAGCGCCAAGCTCGAACTCCGCGCCTATGAAGCGTGACATTTAGTTTGACATTTCAGCACTTACCGAAACGGCTCGAAACGGCACGGTTGGTGGGGATTTTGTGGAGAGGGTGTCATGGCATCAGACGGAGCTGTGGTGCTGGTTAGACCCTTCGCGATTCGGTATTCTTCCGATGCTTACGGTGGAGGGCCTTCGAGACCCGTTGGGCTCGTTGCGTCTCGAGGCCAGAAATATGCTTTCGGAGGGACGGAGAACACCACTTCACCGATGACGATGATGACGTGAGCGAACGATTGCGAGCGTGCGCGAATGGAAAGGTCAGGAAGTGGCGGCCGTTCTTGGTGAAGGGGTAACTCGTTCTGTCTCAGCTGAACGTGCCGAATGATGGAGATGGGGAGAAGGGGGAGCTAAAGTATGCTGATGATTGAGCGGTCAGCACCACTTGTGTCGGCTGATGACGGCGATGATGATGATGATGAGTGTCGAATGCAGATAAGAATGTCAGCGGAACGTGTTAGGTTAAAGGGTTGCGAAGATCAGCTGGCCATCCTTTTACCGCATCGGACGAGTCCATTAAAATTATAGCAACCACATTTGGAAGACCATTGATGGAACTGTTCGACTTGCTGGTGGAATTGTATCTATTGCATAACGTTGTACAAGTGCTTCGCAGTTCCAGTTTTGCAACACTGTTTGTTTTGTAATCTAGTATTTGCTAACATTATTTATGATATCTTTGTTATGTTACTTTTAAACATTGTTTATTTTACTTTTAAAAAATTTCCTTTAAAATAAAAAAACAGTTTAAAATAAAAAAAAATATTTTAAGTTGATTTATAAATCTGTTCATCGATATCAAGATGCAAATTAATTTTGAGCAGAAAAACTACCAGAATTGAAAAAAAAACACGACTTGGATATAATAAATGATATGTCAAATGTGTTGCTTATTAAGGTTTTCATAAAAACCCTGCTATGTACGAAGACGAAGCCCTTATTATTATTAATGATTGCCTTTGGAAAAAATGCAACTAAAACGATTGCAGTTTGAAACTAAAATTACAATAATCTTTATATAGTCGGTAGAGTATTTAAACGACAAAATAAGTGAAACTAACGATTGTGTAAAATATTACGGGTGTTAAAACTAACTCAACCCTTTTTACTTTATTATTCAGTTTAATGAAAATGTTTTCGACAAGTTGTGAAAACAGGTACATTCCCTCGAATCTGAGTTATTATTTGAAGGAAAACAACAACATTGCACTACATTTTAATTTGTCTTCTTTATAATTGGAGCAAATAAAGCTTTCGAGAGCTTTAGATCTGGACTTCGAAATATATTAAACGAAGTGTTTCCTGGTTCCCCAAAGAGTTAATAAAATATTAAATTCGTTATTTATTGTTGATCTATTCCAACCATTTGTGCTAGAGAGGATCAACTTCAACTCTGCGTTGTGTGACTCATCCTAGAGCCTTGCTCTTGAAACTAGATCTCGCAAGTGGACAGGTTGTCACATCCCATTCGCAGAAATTCCCCCCAGCTCAAGAAGGTTGAGGGAAAACCCACTTGGTCCGGAAATTCTTTCACCTTCGTCATCGTCAAGTGTCACTGTTCTCGTTCAACCTTGACTGGTGTCATGGGGACAACTTTCCAATACTTATGTTTCCGATTTCTCCTCAACCTGTTCCGCTTATTCCCACTCGATGATCCTGGGTGGGGTTCATCATTCTTATCATGGCCACGACCGTGGGTCACCGATATTGCTCCTGGAAAAGGTGATGATTACCGGTGAAATTGGTATCATTTTGCAACCTGCGTGAACGCCACCGCTGGTGACTAATCGGCGGCCAAGGTTGTCCGGTAGCTCGGGCCTTCCGGTTTCATTCTTCCAACGGCCAGGATAACAACGCGCTACGCGTCAACGGCCGAACGATTGCTTTAGCTCCGGTTTTCAAGTTCAACAAGGACGCTGGTGTCACGATTAGGTCACGATTTGCAGCGTTGTTGATTCAACCGGCGGCCTTGTTGTTGAAGCGGAGAAAACTTAACATCCGTGATGCAACGGAGCTGCAAACCGATCGGGGAGTGTCTTTTCGGGAACGCTTTAAGGCGGGAGTTAAGACACATCTGAAGATGTTATTCATGCGGTTGGTTCGGTGCATCCATCCATTCGGTGAAAGATAATGACCAATTATTTGAGCCCGAGAGTCAGCGAAACCAATGCAGTTTGGTTTACACATTGTGTGACGCAAGCGGAGCGTGTAAACATCTGCACGCACTGAAAAGCAATAGAAATTTTACACCTAGCCGGATTGGAGGCAGAGAAAACTGCAGCCAATGGAAGAACTGGGTAAAAAGTGGCACAACATGTGGGCCCGAAAGTGGTTGCTTTGGCGGGGCAGATGAGGCGCTTAAGATCAGAAAGTAGGAGGAACCTTTAGAAAACAAACATTTGCATTCGTTTGTTTACTTTGGTTTTGGTTTACTGTTGCATGTATTGAGGGTTACGATGTGCAAAATAAAAATATCAAAATTGGAAACTTACAAACGAAACGAAACGAAGAACTGTTTGGAAATAAAATTTGCGCAAATGGATACGAAGTGTTTAATAATTCTCCCGAGCCTTCACAAAACCTTCCCGGCTTACATCACTCACAAGAAGCCGAGTGTTACGACTTCTTAGATAGAAGATCTCAGTCGAATGATTTTTAATTTTTTTATTAAATACCAATCAAACCAGAAAGCGAACAACGATTGCTTCCTAGTGCCAATCGTCGCTCGGTTCGGAGACTTTTAATTAACCGAACCGAAATTGGTCGACCACTGGCAATTGTCCACCGCTGCGTAACCGTAACGCACCGCTGCCGTGTGCAGTGGTGGGCACTTTCGCGACAACTCATCCGGATGATAGGACGGACGAAGAAAGTTCCCAACCGTTCGCCGTATCACCACAATTTTCGATCGAAATGATACGGCCTTTGGGTGCCTCAACGTTTGGGGAAGGAGGGACCAGAGTGTAAAGCCGGGAGGAGGGAACGGTGCGTAATGTGAAATTGCAGTTTCACTTTTAACCCGACCAAATTGTCGATTTTCTATCGGACGGTGAAAATTGACCGCCAACCGAAGCCGAAGCGCAATGTTTCCGGAGTGAAATTGGAGCCGATTCAATTATTGCCCATTATGGGCCTTGGGTAGCTTAATTTTTCCCATTCGATTGCTTTTCTTTTTCACTGCACAATCTTTCGTGCGGGGAGAAATGAAGGTGAATTTTTGGTGCGTGTGGAGGGAAATCGGGTGCAGCTGGAAATTGTGGACGTCGTGAATCTTGGGGACGATCTCGAGGTAGATGATGTACTCGAATCTTGTGCCAAAACTGGCCGCTTACGATTCAAATGTGGCGTGCGTGGTTTGGCATAACGTGGCGTAACGTTGTGGCGTTTGCGTTTGCCCAATACATTCGTGGCCGAACGGCTGTGGTGACGAATTGGAAAATGCGCGCGATTGCGGGACCGAACAATGCACACGCACACTGTCACGCACCGCGTTGGCCAGTGAGATGGAAAATTGATCGTAATAAATTAAATTAATCTGGAACGATGCGTAGATAAATATTGACTTGAATTTGCGAGTGTCCAAAGCAACCGCGATTTGGCCAATCGCGGCGGTGGCAATGGGTGGATGGGAATGCTCGGAAAATTTTGATGGTGTTATAAACACCACTCCCCCCTACCCCTGCCAGAGCTCGTTGATTTATGGCAAAAAAGAAAATTAAAGGAAAAAACCAACGCATGAAGAAAAGGAAAAATAAAACTGAAATAAACCACTCGATCCTCCCGTTTACGATCTCGCCTTTGCAGGCGTTGAAGTCTTTCGAAAGAGCGGTTAATCTTTCGCGCGGCTCAAGCGGTGTAAATTTCATCAAACCTGTAACACCCGTGCAAAAGGTTTGTGAAATTCAGTGTCACTTCGCCTGTGTAAATAATTCACTTTTAAGATGGCTGATTGGGAAACAATTTATTTATTTTTGCTTTAGTAGATTGGATGGCCTTTACATGGCTAGTATTTACATGGTATGTTATGCGAAAAACCATTAACGGTAATTACTCCGACACAAGTGAAAACCGAATTAAATCAAGTGCGTCAATTTCACCAATTTTCTGACCTTTTAGAACATTTTATCTGATAAAGATTTCACTTGACTCATCATTGCGTTAGAGAAAAAACAATGGAGTTGGAAAGAACCTTATTTTCGAACGATTCTGAAGTTTAAAAATAAACAATAAAATATGTCGTGGAGAATTGTTATTGTATTAAATCTCCGGATCTAATAACTAGTGTTAAAGAATATTTATCACTGCCTTTTCTTATTAAACAGTGGTTTATCTTTCACTTTCTTTAATAATTTATTTTGTGCTGCTTTTGAGAACAATTGCACGAAAATAACAATTAAGGTCCGGTAAAGAACTTCTTCTGCTTGAGCACTTCTCTCTTCGATCGAACCGCTGCCAGGAAGGTAGACAACCACGGAGCTCCAAAGGTCACATCCGGAATCATGTTTTCGATCGTGTGTTTGTTGTTTCGATTGGAGCATGTCGACTAGCTCCGGGGAAGACACATTCCACCAGCTCCAGGCGACATAATACGGCTCATTTCCATCGAGCTCCATTCCGCTGCATACCGCGCGTTGACAAGCGAGCGGAATGTGTAAATATGTAAATGTATGTATGAAAGATGATGCCCGGGCGCGGGCTGGGGCTGCTTCCTGTGGCGAGTGGCTCGCCGGATCGATGTTCACATTATCTGCCCGCTACGACCCAAACCGTCCCGGGACGCGACCGTTGCGTCCGGTTTGGATGAAAACGATGGAAAAATGGCATAAGTGTTCGGCTAGGTAGAGGGATTCAGGTGTTGGCTGGTCCTTCATCAATCACGCGTGTTTTTTGTTGTTGCTGAATACAATATCATTAACTGTCCACCAACCATCAGCCCATCGAGCCGTTGTTCGTTGATTGTGTGGGGGAAAATATAAATCTCCCATAGTGCATTTTTGTTTTTTCGAGAAAGGTGCATCAGGTAGCTTTATAAACCAATGCTGCCACGAAAAATTGCGATATGTGCGACCACCCAGACCACCGGAAGTGTCGCCAGGATGTGGCGTAGTAAGGGTACTGCTGTTCGACGCAACAACAAAGAATGGTACAATAAAATAATAACCTTCATCAAGTGGTCCCAAAATGGGACATTAAGCGCTTGGACACGGTCAACCCTTGCTCACTCCTGCCAAACCACCGCGGTTGGTTAATTATACATTCCATATTTACCCAATTAAGGAAGATCATCAAAAATACGCCAAAGGGTGCTTTATCTAAACAATTGACATTAGCACCCAAAGTGCGTTCCCAAGATGACCGAATCTTCCGAGCCGCACCGAGGCACGGTCACGAACGAGAGGATTTTGTTTATTTGATTTTTCACCGGGCACGGGAGGGAGGGGGCTTATGTAATCTCTACCGGTGAGGCTTTAATAATGTCCCAAAACACTCAACGGCTCACCCGAAAACTCGCGATCACAAGCGACGGGCGGCACCTTTTTTTCGGAAGCTTTCTCCACTGGTATTCCTTCTTCTCCACTCTGTGTCCCCCTAAGGGGACACTTCAGAAGACGATTAGCGTAGCCGGTGGCGATAGGTTGGTCGTTGAAAACGAAAACGAAACCTCAGCCGAGGGTCCCACGCATGCGAATTTCGTTTGGCGAAATTTATTTTCTTTATTTACCCGTGAGTTCACGTCCGATATTATCAACCCAACGCAACGTGATCTTGAGAGAGAGATGATCACCCGGTGAAGTACGCACCGCAAAAGGTCGTCGCGTTGGCGAAAGCGAAAGTTTTCGGGCGACACCGGACCACACCTCGCTGAGCTTGAGGTTTCGAGGATGATGCTTTCCGCTGTTGTCACAATACATTATGCAGATGGAGCGAGTTCGGAAACTTGGTGTAGCCCCGACCCGACCCGTGCGGCTGGCGTTGCGTAAGCGATTGCGCATAATCGATCAGACCTGTCCCGTCCTGTCCTGGTCCGGTGTCCATCCGCATATTTTTCCTGCTGGCGTTGAAAATGTTACGCTTTCTTGTGACACTTGATGGAGGAGTGTTTGTGGCGGGCCATTAGCGTGCGGTCAGTTGCCGGAAGCTGTGAGTGGATCACACTTGTCAGAGCACCGCCTAAGGTGGATGCTTAATGCGGGAAATGGTGTCAAGTTGTTGAGACGACGGCACCTGCAAACCATATAAAAAGCCATATTTTATCAAATGCTTAAAGTAAGGTGAGGCTAAATTACCCCTCGTTGATTCTGAACGGCTGCATTGATAATTGTACAAACAGTAAATTTTGTAGTGTAAATGTTTAAATTTTTGTTGACTTTTTATATTTTTTAATGAAGGGGTGCTTTACTTTTTACATGTTGGACCTTTTTTGAATGAACTTATACACCACCAGCGATAGTTAAAATTGATAAAGTGAAGAGTTATTTTGGTTTAAAAAAGTATTTTACGATTTTTGGAAAGAATTTTCACTATGTTTCGCACATTAGCAAGTTTTGATAATAATTAAATGACCAGCACTTAAACCACCTGACAGATTTAAATCGATGTACTTAATTACCGAAAATTATGAACGATATTTCATCAAAGCCTCGGCAAACGGACATTACTTTAGAAAATACTTCGTACTGGGAACAATTGGTTTATTCTTTTTATTTTATTTCATCAATATTTTGTATGATTGTTCTCTTATTTTCACCGTTCAAATAATATTTGCTTGCCTTTTTCAATTTATTAACCCATACCACAATTTTTTGCAAATGTTTAAAGTATGCGTGCGGAATCGCTGCCAAACTGATGGACGGACAGCAAGTTCAGTTTGGACATCTCGGCATGGGAACATTTTATCAGAGAACGAGACTATTAATTAAGAGCGGCAAAAATAATCGCCTTCGGGAAGGATCATTTCGGGGTGAAATTTAGGAAACATCGTTCCACGTCCTCTTCCCTCCCCGAGCTCCTCCATGCCTTGACCCAAGCGAACCGGTTTGATACGAGAGTCGGCTTCTCGTGGACGACAATGCGGAAGTGACTCGTTTTCCCAGGCATCCGATATGAATATGCAACACCGGCACACCTTTCTGCGTGTCACCGCGTGAACTGGCCTCGCCCGTATCCGCCAGGCAGGAAAGTTCACCGGGCGAGAAAAGCATAATGCTGGTGTGTTTGGAGGAGTTCACCTGAACTGAGCCGTGTTTTCTCTTCCCAAAATTTCGTGGTTTGGAGAAATTGTTCCTGGCTCTTGACGAGATAGTTATCTGAAGCATTACGCAACAAAAGGCCGGCTTGTTTGGTTGGGTATCGAAAACCGGCAGCCTTTTTCTGCCCGATTTACAGTCATCAATCTTCGTCAGCAGGATTTACCAATTTGGTGCTGGAAGCGAACACTTTACCCGAGATGGATGGCAAAGGTTTCAGTTTCTGTAAATAAATAAACAAGAAAACGATTAAAAACTAGCTCGTGGAGCGGCTGGGAATTGGCAATGATCGTATCGGGCGACCCTTGTCTTGGTTTGCGATTTTCACAAGGTACACACACAGACACCCTAAGCTTCGTTTGGACGAAACGATCCATCAACGGCTCAACAATGGAAAGCCGGTGGGACAGAACGGTTGAGGCGCGCCACGCCGCGCTAAATGGTGTCGGACAGAACTAACGTGCCGAAAAATCGACGAAATCCGCCATTTCGCCATCAACACTTCCGCCGGAGGCTGCCGGACAAGCTTTTTGAGCTCGTTAATCGCGGTCGTGGCGTGGCGTGTTAATCGTGGTTGCGCAAAAAATATAATAATGAAATCCCCAACCGAGATCTACCCACACGAACGGTTTTGCGTTCTCTCACCGTTCTTGGGATCATTTTTAATAAGCTTTATAGGAGGCTGCGTACTTGTTTTTGTGTAAGGGTTCTGCGCCTTTTTTGTTTAATTTCTGTGGGAATTTCATCCGCCAACGGTTGGTTTTTATGTGAGAAAACCCTGCTCTATTCTTTCGTTTGGTGGATTCGTTTTACACTTAGTTTATAAAAGTGTATGCTGCCAAAGTTCAACTGTCCGTTGTTTACTGTATTGCATGACCTGCGACGATAAAATTGCATTCTTTATTTTATTTCAATTTTTTTAAACAACATGTTGAAGGTCAACCCGACGCTTGGCCCTGTGATGATGTTGTCTGTCTCCAACACAAATCTGACTTCTGCTGATGAACGATACAATCTCACTACCGGATGCGCAACCACACCTCGTGGTAAGACTGTTCTGGTGCTGAATACGGAAACCGCAGCATTCCAAAAATGGTCACAAAAGTTCAGGACTCTAAAGAACGGTTCCTTTTTTCACGTCACACCCATTATAATGATGATGATGATGATGAAGATCGTCTCCGGCAAAGGAGTGGCAATGCCGTCACAGTTACTCCATCAGCTTTTTTTTCGTAACGTATGCATTAAAAAAATAGACAAATTTTCACGATTTTTCCTGCAAAAACTGAAAACGCTAGCAACTTCCCGTTGAATGTAAAATAAAGAGTAGCATTTCTTTTAAATTCAGAACATGTTTGAGAACTTTATCATCAAAATTGAATCCACGGTGGCCAAAACACCAAACCGTGTTCGTTTGATAACGTGTAAAATCTTTCAGCATTATAGCGGAACGAACTTGTTTGATTTTGTTAGACATTTCTTGTCCACCGAATTCAGCTGATATTAATTTTTAACTATTTTGTCACTTATGGAGACAGGTTGAAAAATCATTTGGAAGTCTTGGTCCGGCCACTGACTTTGCTGCGAGACCCCAAATGACAACAGAGGCCGTTACGACAGGCATAACGAAAAATAGCCTAATCATTCCGTTTTTTGGATCAAAATATCGCTTCAACCGGCCAAATAGTTAAGAAAAACTTAGAAAAGATGGATATTGTTATACAGATGACGCGATCGAGGCCAGTCACTTAAACAAACCGGCTCGAAGCTCCTGTAAGACATGTGCTCGGAAAATCACAAAATTCGGTCAAATATCATAATCGATTCCAGCACTAATAACCCTATCCATGTCCCTCAACCACTTCCAACTGATAAAACCTTGATAAATCTTAAACGTAGGATCTATTCCAACAATTTAAAAATCCAAGTGGAGCAGCAGGTGGTCATGTAGTCCACAC
>KE525251.1:518684-530543 GCA_000441895.2 Anopheles sinensis | reverse complement strand
TGTCTGGGGGAGGGGTTCGGCTCCATTCTGGAGCCTCTACGCTGCAAGCCGCTTGGGACTCGCGCAAAGCCCTTGCGCTGACACTGTTGAGGCTGCTGCCATTCGCTGTATGCGTTGCTCGGCGCCGCTACCTCGACTCTGCGCTAGCGATGGTCCAGAGGCTAGCGGCCCGATGTTGTGGCTTCGGTGATAGCGGCGTCCTCATCGGACGTAAGGGCTCGTCGGCGTGAAATATGTCCTTACTGACGATAAAGTCTCAACAAGAGTTTTAAGAGAAATCATATGATTTATACAAGTTAGCAGACTTACGCTACTTTCACGATCGCCACTGTAATTCCCTTGTAGGCATGGATAAAAACTAGGTTCATATGAACGATTTGGTTTCAAGAACGGTGCATTTGAATGTAGCAAACAAAGCTTAGTAGTCATAACAACGTTTTTGGAATTTACTTATAAGAACAATTCTTTGCCTGTATCCAACTGAAGAGCTTGAGGCTTGACTGAAGTGAGGTTTGGTTGAACGTAGCGCTTCCAGCAGGCACTATATTTTGTTGGGTAAGTGTAAAACACTTTTACATAAATCACCTGAAGCAAAGAGTTTGTATATGACGTTTTAGTCACAAATCTTCAGCAGTTTAGCAGTGAACGGCAAAATGGAGCAGCATGTGAGAGGGAGTAAAAATTAGAGAATTTAATTGAAAGTTGTCGAAAAGTGTTGCTAACTTGTGCGGTTGTTGATACTCTGTGCAAAGCAATATTTTCTTGGAAAAATACAAATGCAAAAGTGTTGCATCTATACGAAGTACAAAAAAAGTAAAAGAAGCACAAGGTAGACATGTACATGTTTTACATGGGTTGTTGAGTTGTTGTGGAGAAAATTGTACGACTAAAATTTGAACATACATATCCTAAAACAAAGATGTGCAAAATTAATGCGCTGCTCGTTACCCTTAACAAATGTAATATGGTGGTATCGAATAGTATCGGTTCGCGTTATGGTGTTATAAAATCCGTAGTGTTGTTTAATCAATTGCATGCATGTTACAAAATATCCTCAAAACCGTCTCTTATCACGGCACAACAATACACTATAATTATGGTTAAAAATTAAAGAACCCGTGAGAGCTAACTAACATCATATGGATAGGGAAAAGTATATTAAGTCTGCTCAATACAGCGAATCATGTGAAGAAGAGGAAAATGGATTCGTCAGATTTCGTTACCTTTTCCGTTCGCATGCGTTCGCAAAGTTTGCCAAACATACATGAAGCTTGCTTGGTGGTCCATTGCCCATCACTTCACGAGATTCTAGAAAGGACTGCCCAAGTGATGGTTGATGGACTTGATATTTGATTACCAAATTTGCAGTTACACCGATCAACCTTTTTTTAATTTTTCAATGGAATACATACTTTGTACGAACATTTGAAATCAGGTATAGTGTATCGGTGCAATCTCACTTCAACTACCCGGCTGCACTACGTTTATTCTTCTCTGTTGATAATTTTCTCGGAGAATGAGAATGCTACGGTCATCTACTGATCTATAGGTCGGTGCCCAATCGTGTTTATTGTACGCAAGGCCGTGCAGAAACGTTCACGATGATCGCGATTGATGTAATAATTATTTCATCGATTAATATTTTCCCGTTGTTCTTCGTTTTTTTGGTCCTATATGGTATGAGCAACGATGCCAACCTTGTTTCTTGCCTTATATTTGGTTCTTTGTTCCATGCTCCCGGAGGCTAGCCAGCAAACCATAACCAACAAGACATCCGTTTTGCATCGACAGGGCTCGATTACATTCATTGAGGTACGTGGCGCAACATCCACGAGCCCGGCCGGAGAACTTGTTGCGCGCTTTGGTTAACTTGTTTTATTTTTATTAACTTCTTTTTATCATGCTGCCCCGTCCTGTTCACCCAGATTCGTATGTTGTGTGTTCAACGCACGATGAACAAGTGCATGGATAATGAGATCGTAACGTAACTCTGGCGAGACAGTACATGTTGGTGCACTTGCCCGGTTGGCCTTTCGCTTGGTGCCGATGCAGGGCCAGTGATGGATGGAGCACGATGCACCGAATAAATCAGCCCAGTTCAGACTGGGACCGCAGGAGCTGGCGTTGACGTTCGCCGGAGCCACTCATTTAAATAAGGGATAATTAAATATTTCTTGCTAAAAGGTGGCGTACACTTTCCGCATGCAATCAGCGTCTGTGGAATGGAAGACGTAAGGATTGACTACCGTGGCTTCTATAGGTGCACTTCGGCAGCAGTAGCCTAGGAGCGTAGCCAGTGGCCCTGCGTAGCAGCTTTCAGTTCTGGAGATGCTTGCCTAACGACCCTCCACCAAGACCCGCACGACAAGTTTACTGGCCTTGATAAACGGGTGCAAACGACGAGCGGCAAAAACACTACGCCTGCAAGGTAAATAATTTTAAGTCTGATTTATGGTGTTCGTTCATCCGAGATTGATTATCCACGGAGTACGTTATCAATTTTCTATCAACCTGACGATCCTATGATTTTATTTATACGGTAAAAATATGTGATAAAATTTCATGAACTACATATGAATATCACACCATTACAACTTGCAAATCTTTTGTAGAGTAGCTGTTCAGGTTAATGAAATGAAATGATATTCAAACAAGGTAAATAATGACCGGGAATCTTCCTTAGACCGACACCTCCGTTAATTGGATGCATTTATGAGTAATTCTTTTCTTCAAATGAGCATAAAACATTTTCAAGTTGTCCTAGAAGGGTGCTCCTTTCATACATTGCCTTTTGAAATGATAGAATGAAGATACAGGCAAGGTGCTAAAGCGATCTTTAATAAAAGCCTGTCTTTCTTATCAACCTTTTAAAATGTACTACTAAAGTGTAAATGTGTTGTGGTAAGATCTTATAAATAACGAGAGATACTCTTAAATTAGAAAAAAAAGATATCTGATATGATCTGAAAAATGTATATAAGGCATCATTATGGATACATTTACATGACATCAAAGTAAAGAGTTTAGCACCGCATGGTATATCGAACAGCTGACCACTTATCTATAATGCCATAAGGTGCCATTTAAAAAAAATATATATATTCTTACTATAAGAATCCGAAAGTAAACTTTGAAAACCCAAGTTATATATTCGTGAATGGTTTGATGCCACTTACCAATTGCCAATCTTATTACTCGTGGTTATCTGCAAAGTAAAGATAAAAAAGCAATGAGGACAAGAAATAAACATTTCTGATGTTAGGTTGACAAGCCATTTTACCATTCGTTTGCCACCAGCGAGGCCGTATCGTACAAAATGTTATGTTAATCCGACAGATGCTTGATCTTTGATGGTAGCCAACGCTCTTAAGGTGACTCAACCCACGCACTATTATCACTATTATGGACCTCTAACAAATCAAGGAGATTTTTCGGCCGTCGGAAATAGGTTTCCGTTTTGTCTGATTATGGTTGTAGTTCGATCACTTTAGATAAATTGATTTAAACGTATTTTCTCACCCAGTCAATCGCTGACACTAATCCAATAATGTCTCTATCGGGTGACTTGGTCGCCGTGCATTATTCATCCGCTCACGTTTAGCAAACGACGCTGTAGGCTTAAGCTCACAAAACAAACCCGAAAACAAAGCGAGAGCCCGCTGAAAACGGGGTCGTTTTATTAAAAAAAAAAATGAATAAAAAGAAACTGGTTTTGAGCCACCCTCCCGGATGATCATAAATTATGGCGTTCAAGTATCGCGAAGCATCATGGACGCGCTGGGGAAACGAAAGTTGGACGTGCCCTATGCGAACAGGTATGTCACACCAGAAAAACGAGATTTGCTTCTCTTTGGACACACTGTGTGTTCCGCGGCGTGGTGGAATTTATAGATTACTATTTCGTGAATTCATTTTTACTAGTTTCACCACTATTTTTTTCTTTGCCGAATGGCCCAATCGGTATCTGTGGCCAATGGAGATTTGGTATTCTGAGTATGAGAATGTGAAAACTACAAGCATTACGTAGTGCACCTAAAATTGTGGTTTAATACTTTTGTCTTTAGACATGCGTAGAAAATGCTGATTGTTGGTTGAGACAATTTATTGAAATTACAATATTTCCTTGATTGTCACTTAAACAAGTGCAATCAAATGTAATCACCCTTTTGAAAAGCTCTTCTTCGTTTAGTTTCCTGTTGCAACGTGACGTGCGATGCCATTCACACCAATTGACACCACCAATCGTACGGGTTTCATCATCGGCCACCCAGCATCAGTAGTTGTTTTTCCTTATAGCCATTGAATGTTATCCTATCAGTCTTCGTACGAATTAGTGCGAATTAAGTACCATCCAAGCGAAGGAATCTACGAAATTAAAAAAACACCAGATATTCATTCTGTGCTGTTACAGTAAATATCTAGAAACTACTGAGGTCCGAAGCGATTTTGGTTATTAAAATTTATTCTCTGCAATAAATGGTATGTCTGTTATATTACGTCCAAACCGGGCGAGTAGCGCGTAGGTTAATCGTAGCACGAGTCGACGGCGTAGTGTTGGTGAGTAAATATTTTCAAAGGTAATCGACACCCCGAGCTAAAGTGCTGGAAGCCCAATTTCTACTGGCACGGTAGTACGTGCTCGCTGATAAGATAAGCCACCGGGCAAACCCAGCCAAAGTCAAAATCACATCAGCAACGCCACCGTTCGACAGTGACGCTCTAGCAAGCTGGGCTGTGCGCTAAATGGTTTTGATAGCACTGCGCGCAACACGTTGTCCGCAAGAGAAAAGGTCCGCGGGTTGATAATCGAACGCGGAGGGCAAGATAAGGCTTACAAGTAAATATATACCGGACACGAGAAAAAAAAGAACGCTCCTTCTAACATTGATTAGGTCGCTCAGCACCTGGATGAGTTAGCTGGTAAATATGGAATGGTTGTCGTCAGCGGCTTGAGCTGCAGTGTCGGGCAACAGTTACCGGTTCATGGGTCAGTCGATCCGCGTTATGCGTTGATCGAATTCCCAGGGCGACTGCGTGTGCGTGGAGTTTCCTCCGTGTCTGCTGATATCATTGACACAACGAGCTGATTGTGGCGCGTCCGGAGCAGGAGTGACTCGAGGGTGACATTTTATTGTGCATGATTTATGGGTTGCGGATTAATTTTGATCGATTTGTTGATTATTTGTTAACGAAAGACTGTTCGCTCCCCACCTAAGTTCCAAATGTCTGCACCGGACGAAGCTTCGGTTGGTGTTTTTTTTTTTTTCTGTAGAGCGAAACATTGGGTAACAGCCCCAGGAAGTGATGCCAACCATGAACCGTACTAAGCGATAGGAGTGGGAGAAAGAGGCGGATGGGTGCCATAATTGGTTCGGGGTAAGGGGATTTAAAATTTATGGCTTGGATTTCTCGCATGACCAATGGCATTAGCAATATTTGAATACCTCGCACAAGGGGATGAATGGTAACTTACTGGTGTACTGGTAGAAGCCGTTTGCGAAGTGCGAACTGATTAACTCTGATAGGCACTTTGAAACTTATCTTTAATGCTTCCTAATCCCACGTGAATAAAATGTTGGCTTCTGGTGATTGTGTATATAACCGTCTCGATAGTGCAGGAGTTGATGCTTACTTAGTTTTGTAAAAATATTAGCAGATTGCAGTATGTAAAGGCAATAATGTTATTGTTGCATTCTCATGGGATTTTTCGTGTGCTGCGTGCACTGATTATCGCGACTTACAATTTTTTTTCTCTCACCGGTATCTATTTTTGTAGATAGGACGCAACCAGAGTAGAACAACTGTGTCAAGAAAAAAAACATACACTATCTGCCTGATAAGCAGGGTCGAATTAGAAATAATAATAGGCATTCAGATGAGAAGCTGCATCTGCTCCATCTTAACGCGAACGCAAAACAAGAAGGAAACGTGACCTCCACTACTCCCGCTGTCACATAAACGTCATGGTTCGTTATTTATGTACCGAAACACTCAATTAGGTTCAATTTAAAAATAAAATCCCAAATACCACAGCACGTTACGTTTTCGTTCTGAAGACCGAGGATGACGCGGTGGTCTGGCTTAAGCGAGCGACAATTGTGCCTCTCAGACTGATCTGATAGGAGTCTCGAGTTCTAGGTGTTGGTTGGTAGATTGCGCACAAGGAATGCAGACCAAGTGCTGGTGAAGAGAAATAATATTGTACTTCGTAAAATTCACTGAAGCATGAGTTATTAAGTGTGCAGTGAATGCTTTGACTAACGAGCTCGAGAGATTTTGAATGACACCAGCTCATCCGTGTTAATGAGGTCAAGTTGCTTAGAATGAACCATTAAAAGTAGAATACGAAATTGTTTTTCGTATTGCCCAGGCTAAAATTGAGCATTAACGCTCAAGAATAAAAACATCAACGATGTAGCTGAAACGCATTTAAATAAATTAAAATCAAACGCTCAGCTTAGATTAATTTAAGACGCTTGAAAGATATGGCCATTTAATGATCATCGAGCTTGGAAAAAAACGTGAAGAAATAATTTGCTTCTTCTTGGCGTAACGACCAATTTCGGTCATGCCGGCCCCATGAAAGGCTTACAAGACTTTATCCCTTTGTGTACGTGAATAGTCAATCCTATCGTACCGGGGAAGGTCCGGTCTCGGTTGGGATTCGAACCCACGCCGTCGAAGTGGTGATCCCCGCCGCTCACGGGCCGAGAAACAATTTTCACAACATGTATTAAACAATGTTGATTTATACTTTTTTGCAAACAATGAGCCGAACAAAACATTCGCCTAACTTACGGTCTGGGTTATTGCTGACATCTCAACTCTTATGCACTTAGCACTAGTATTCAAATCCACTCAAGTCAATCATGGTCTTCAAGGCTAAGATTGGAATCCCAAAATAAGCTATCTCATGCCTCTTGGAATCTTCAACAGACTTATTATTGGACTTATAAAAGTGAAAAGGATAATTTTTGCGACAGATTTCGACATAAACTGAAAAATTACCAAACGAAAAGCATTCTTGTACACAAATTATATCTAAATTTAGCATTCTTGTACACACGTTTTTCTTCTTCACAAACCTAACTAGTCAAATATGACGTAAAACCAACAATCTTTCCACCCGAATCGTGTTGTTAAGACATTGGTTCATTGGGATACTTCAAGCAACAAAAAATAAAAATAATCTTGAGGTGAAGTTTTAAGCCATCTCAAGAGTAGCCGAATCGATGTCTGTGTACAGCAGACTGTGGCACCTACTGGCATCTCGTGTATATTGACTCCCCAATTGAAGCGAGTGGCCTTTCCACTTCATAACCATAATCGAGCAGACTCGTTGAGACAGGCCATGGCGGCCCATCTGCGTGAGAGGAAAGATGGTCACGGGCAGGGCAGCAATGTGCAATATGTATGCGAACACACTTCATCATTGTTCCGAGATACGTGAGTTAGTAGGTATATCCGAAAATTAAGAATATAAATGACTTCAGTTTAAGACGGTTCACGATGGATTCCATGTGGTGCTTGAGGGGAATTATAATATGCCGTAATATCCATGCAAATGTGTCTTCATTTGCTTTTGCGTAACACATGTGTTGCTCAGGGCAGCTGATTTTTTTCGCTATTCTTTGGTTGCTCGAGCGTTATGTTGTGACACACTGAAGAGGCTAGGCGTCTCCAGGGAAGAGTAGATGAGCTGAATGATTAGCTAATAATTCGATCCCCCATCAGTACCATTTGAATTTGCTCGTCAAAATTAGCAAAAACATTTAACTTTAAAAGCGAAATTTCAACTTTATATTTACGAAACACAGATCTACCATCTACCGAAGGTGAAATAATAGAAACAAAGTGATTTTTTAGTGCAGCTTGTGACGTATTTCTAGCCTATTTTCGATCTATTATGCTATCAAATAATAATTTCCCCGCCGAATTTCCATAGTATCTTTCCTTGGATTTCTCTTCCATTCTTTCCCCTTGTGTACCTTTCTTCACACTCATCGTCGATGCTGTCATCCATCCGAGTGATGAATTATTCCTCCAAAGTAAACAATAAATCAATAACTGGTGACAGTCCATGGCGTTGTGTTTGTTATCACTGGCTGTACAGCTCCGGGGAGTAGTCTGTGGATTTCATTCAATCATTCGAAGCAGAATGCGTGGCGAGTGGATAGGTGTTATATGAAATTTTTTTTGCCATTACTATACCTACGGTTTCTGAAGCACTGCAATCGCTCCCCGCTGATGGTGGTGGTCGTGCATGCTGCAGAATGGTTCAATATATTTTATAGCTCTCCTCCGTGCGCCGTTATCGGAACAAATTCTACTGCAACATCATCCAGTGGATCGATGATTGGTCGAGCTAATGTGCTTCAGGAAGAGCGTGATGAACTCGAAAGCGTTCGTCGCATTCAAAGGGGAAGAAAGTTCGACTGATAGCGCAGGGTAGTGCAGCTCGTCCGCTCCCGAATCGATCATTGATAAGCGCGGGCTGTCAAAATCGTGCTATGTAAACGACGTTCGGATACCTACTGTCCCAGAAAAATCGAAATCAACCTGGGAAACCGTTCATCAGAATGAATGATGAGATGGCGTGAAAGACCCCTATGGGTCCTGGTCATGGACCACAGATTCCAACTACATAATAGACTTACACGTTGCAAATGAAACTATCAACGCAATATTCACTACCAAACCAATATTACTTGATGATTACTTGTTAAGTCAATCTTCTTTTAGAAACTTTTCATCCTAGCAATTTAAACCTCAATCGACAATTCAAGCAGGCAGTTGATATATCTTCTTCTTTGGCGTAACGACCGTCTTCGGCCATGCCTGTCCATTAATCTTTTACAAGACTTTCTCCCTTTGTGTACGTGGATAGTCAGTCCTCTCATAGAAGCGGAGGGTCCAGTCTCGGTTGGTATTCGAACCCAAGCCGTCGAGCTCATGGCCCGATTTTCTAACCGGCGTTACCGCTCGGCTGTCGTGGACAACCTATATATTTATAGATAATATGCTTGGACATCTTTTTTGTGATCTAGCAGCTTTAATTTTAGTTGTTGGGGTTTTTTTAAATTTCGTTCGTCATGCTTAAAAATGTGTACAATATAATCCACTGATAACACGACACGATTTTTTACTGTTTATACAACACCACATAAGCTTCATACAAAATATAACCACTTGGAATGTACTAGGATTGAAAAACGAACAACACCAAAACAACATGAATATACGTGAACAGTATCAACAAAATTTATTTATATAATGTATGGGAGTAGCTTGCATCAATAAGGATGCGCTTTTGAGTATAATCTACTCTTATTTCCAATAAAGACCGATTTTCAAAGAATATGAATGAGCCGATTATTCTGTCCTCATCACTTTCACATCATGTAAAAACATGTCAGTAATGCAATATGTATGGCAAATAAGTTGATACGTTATAATTTATTGCGGCGAAATATCGAGTTTTCTTTATCGCGTCTTACCTTCAGCAGGAAACGGTCGTGTGGTTCATTTAGAATGTAAGTTTATCAGTGTAGTCACCCGGCAAGACCATCGTTCATAGTAGAAAAACTCTCGGTGCTGCAAGATAAGGACTACGATACCTGTTTTATTTCGCGGTACTATAAGAAAGATCCTAAACGTGCAAGAGAGAAGAAAAATCAGCCGTTTTGAGTGAACAGGTTGGAGCCCATACCAACCGAAGCCATAAATCGGCACGAGCTGCGAGAAGACAACATTCAAGAACGGTGGGAATCGCGATCACCTTCCCAACTCGCACTTACCAGCCTCCTGCAGTAACCGTTGCGCTTACTTTTCGATTCGGTCGGGTTTCTGTTTTCGACCTATTTACCCGGCTTTCCTCAGTGCAATGTGGGCACAGCTGCATCGAGTGTTATCTTCGCCTCGGCAAAATATTTACCACGGCAGCATTGATTATTTCACATGTTGCAAATGTTCGATGTTCAGCAAACTCTGTTTGTCTTAATGAATAATGAAAAATTACAACGTTCTATAGCTCACGCAATTCCATCGATAACGCGTGTTGAAGTTATTAGGAACTCGTTTGATTCCAATTCCCAACATGACAAAAACTGCTGTCAGGCTGGGGAACGACTGGGAGCTGGTTGTGGAAAGGACAAGATAATGTTATTCATGTTTTACTGAATCATGTCCATAACGTAGCCAGATCCAGGCATGCCAGACAGTGTGTTCAACAATAATGGCAAGTAAAATTGACGGCTGAACCTGGCAAGTTTTTGCACCGTGATGAATGGAAATGTGTTTTATGAGCATGCATTATAGAAATACAATGACAATTTAAACTCTCAATTGCATAAAATCATTACTTTATATTTTATATGTATGTTATTTTAGATGGACAAAAATAACTATTTTTTGCTTACAACAATATTTGTGTGCCACAGCGTAAATAAGAGAAAGGGCTGAAAAATCACTTGTAAAGTACAACTTCAGGAAGAACCTTCAAGCCGAATGGAATGAAAAGAGCAAGCGAAAGAAAAATAAACAAACATAAAATCTTGTCCCAAGGGTTTTCCACGAAAGGGAAGCAGTGAACGGAATTGAGAAAATGTTAATAAATAATTCGAAAACATGTCATGCACGAAACGTGCTGTAAATTTTAATTATATCTTCGTTCTTCGACCAGCTTGATGGGCAGAAGAGGCTAAAGTAAACTCTGCGGTTGTGGTCGCGAACAACAATCACACAAAACACTTCCGTTCTTGTTGTGGTTTAATTTTGATCGATCAACCTGTTTGCGAAGCTGTGAGCGAACAGTGGTACAGATGTTTGTGCCGTTCGCAGTGGATATGATTGGAAAATTGTATTTACATCGCCTTTCATTTTGCTTTTTGTTATATGCATATTCTTTCGCACTAATAGAATTGGAGTCTTTATAGATATTGAAAATCGAATAAAAATAGTTCATTTAATGTAACGAAATTTAGCTGTTTTGCGTTAAAGATTTGTTTGCATTCGCTGGTGTTTTTGCACGTTGGTATGAAAATATGTTTTTCTAATCCAGACCATATGTTTTTCTGATCCTTTCAAAGTAAAGGATTGTTCAGAGTTTGGTAACAACATGCCTGAGTTGTGCGTTGGAGGGAATCAACTTTTAGCGATCTGAAACGTTCCGCCCTAAAGTAATTGAATAATTATACAACGTGTTTCCTCGACCGTGCATCTGTATTTTGCTCTCTTTGGGATGTGGGACTTGTGAGGAGTAAACTGGGCGGTAGGTGCTTGATTGCCTTGTATATCGGTCCAGGTTGCGCAAATAGTTGAGAATTTTCCTATGCCTACCGGTCGGTACCTTAAATTTATATTAATTGAGCAATTTCAACAAATTAAACAGATTTTGTACATTATCTGTTATTTTCTATTAATTTCGACAAACGGTAGTTCATTCGGTTTAGTGATGGATTCCTATGAATTGATGAAGAAAATATTCAATAACTTTGCTTTAAGCTTCATTTGTTGTGTTTTATTCATTTAAGCTTCAATTTGTTGTGTTGGCAATTGATATCATATTATACTCAACTATTTTTTCTAAGCAATAAATTTTGCTTATAAGTTGAAAATGTATTGCTCAAGATTCAAAATTTATCATCTGACAAATTAAATTTAAAAAATATTCTTGTGGTTTACAGAATGTTCATGTTCAAAAGTGTATTTTATGAGGTCCGAAGCGCGTCATAATCATAGCTGAATAGCGGCCTGCTAAATATGTCAAACTGTTGACAACTTCTCACTTTTACCACTCGATTCGGAATCCATTAACTTGAAACCTGTTAACTGTGGGTTATAGCAAGATTTTTTCTGATA
>KE525251.1:499682-514289 GCA_000441895.2 Anopheles sinensis | reverse complement strand
TGTTCGATTGACCAGGCACGCCAGGAAACACCAGATTAAAGTATCGCTCATAGTGCCAAAAAATGTGCACCAAATCCGTGTTCAATACGCACGGGAAAGCTGCTCAGGCCGATCGAATCACTTTTCATTTGTGTTTTCGGACACCGGAAATGCACGAATAATTCTTCGAACTGGTAAAATACAAAAAAACACTTAAATACAAGCACATATTCACACACGGTTTCTACACGAAACACTATCACTGAAACAATAACACAATCACACAAAACCTCTAACAAAAAAGAACTACAAGTCAGTTCCCAAGGTACAAATTCCTTCACTGGCTCACATACAAAACACACACGCGTCTCCAAAAAATATACATACAACATGACCTAAACAATGCAAAGCTAATTTTGCGGGCCCTGACACGTTAACTTACAACGAAAATGTCTACGTTTCAAGGAAATATAATTTCGAAGCTTGCTAAGATATGTGTAATTTTGATTCGGCGCAGTCTCTGTACCTTGATCACCATAGCAATCAGCTCACTGGATTAAAATGAAAGGATGTTGAATTTCACACAATACCGAATACAATATTTGGTAGTTAGTTTCAAGCAAATAAAATTGTTTAAAGTTGGTTTGTTTTGGGACAGTGCATGTGCCCACCACTCCCTATGGTATAATTAGTACAATTTTATTAACAACGCTATTTGATAACAACGCCATTTAACCGGACTGAGGCTTTGAGTACGGCGTGTAGTCTACGGCGTGTTAGTTTTGCTGAATCTACCACATAATCTTCACTAGATTTTAATGCAAATTCTTACATCGATATGGGCCCGTGTAACCGGGCCATTTTACCTAGTTTTATAAAAGAAGGTAATAAACTAACAGTATTTTTACATTATATACACAATGTTATACTTCCTGATAGGGCTCAACACGAATTGAAAAAATGCTGAATAAGTCATCGTGAGTTTAGTAAAAAGAAAGTCTACACTATATAACACTGTTTTCGCCAAGCATTGGGAAATTGAAAAAGTTCATCAATAGTTGCTTAAACGTCTACTTTTTGTGCAAGCATATTAGTTATGCAGAATTGATGCTAAACTAATGAAAAGGAATAAATATTCATGTGCTCTCAAGCACCCTATGTTGCTTAGCATACGATTATGCAGCCAGATTCTTCTCGTCGAGAGATGTATATTGTTTTGTATTTTTGCAGCGCCATGGAAAGTGGTAAAACAGTTGTTTATTCGAGCCAAACGAACCAACGCTCGTTGTCCGTTCGACCCAGCAATCCATGCCAATGGGTGGAGAAAGATTCAATGCCACTTTTGCAGCCAAAGAGAACCATCAATACGCGGGCAAAGAATGCCATCGTGCGCGAGAAATTGTAGCATGTGGAAAAATGTGCCGCGCCGGACATCCGGTCGTGGGTAGAGTGCAGTGAATGAAGAATCCTGTACATTTCCACTGCTTAATCAGGGTGACGTTCCGCGCTCGAACTGGCTGCGACGCGAAGGAAACGTATTTACGGTGCAGACAGGCTGCTGCAAAATCTGCAAGATTGCTGCTGTTGCTCTCATGGTGGAGGTATGACCCATAAATAATCCTTTTTTATTGCAATCTCCGATCCGTGCTGCAATTCGTTTGTGGCAGCGTCGACCGGCACAATCCGGCGAGTCGAGCCAAGATCGAGCTCAGTTCCGACGGACAACTTCAGTTCCCTTACTCAAACTGGCCATACGATCTGGTACAATGTGTGCGTGTATTGAGTTGTAATAATTTATCGCATGAGTTCAACGTAGGTGGGCGCCCATGACGTGTTTTATGTCGTTCGATGTAGATTCCTTATTTAGACTGCGTGGATCGCGTTTCTAAGGCGTTTCTTGGTACGCAAAATTAATAATAACAGACCAACCGGAGAATGGTGCAGCTGACACAAATAGTCTGCCAAGGCGTACCACAATGATGTCATATCTGAGGAGTGTGCCAGCCTGACTCGAAGAAAGTATAGAGAAGCAAATGTTTGAAGTGGTAATGCAAAGAATGATAAGTAAATTTATTTTAAATTCGAATTGTAGCTGTATCCTGAACTAAAGTTAAAAAAAACTTTTTATTTACAATGTTAACAAAGTGATACTATTGAATTAAAGATCTACTCCTTGTTTGAATTTTGCTCACAATGCCCATGGTCGACTTATTCCAACTTCAGCATAGGACGGCAAAGAGGTTTACTACAATATATCCCGAAGGCGCTCCAACTTGACACCAGTATCACAATTGCCTTCATCCACGCCGACTCGGCTCATATCCTTTTCAGCGTTTTCATAGTCTTGAAAAACATTCAGCTTGAACATAAAAAGGTAGCAGAAAATTTTCCTTCTTTCATATCCGTTTCCGTTCTATTTCTTACCATCACAACAGAGGGTACAATGTTCTGCTGTGGAGCTCCGCAGGGTTGAAGGGGCACTTTTATTTTCTTTTCTTGGCTTTGCTAAACTCCAAATCCGTCCCTGGTGTTTGTTTCCGCCTTCGCTAGTATTGCTTCCGATTCATGCTGATACAATTTCAGCCGGTTCACAACCACATGCAAAGGAAAGGGAAAATTGACAAAGGGCGAAAAAAGTGGACTAGAAATCATTTTTCTCCCACGGGAGGTTAGTTGGCTGTACGCATTTGCTGCCACCAACACATGCGCAATTGTGGATGCTTCCTGAGGAAAAATGTGCACGGAATCGCTACACACCTTCCGCTCGGCGTCGCACCGGAAAACGGCCTGCCGAAACGGAACGGGCAAAATTCACCCCAGCATGGTACTTTCTTTCCATTTCCTGCCGTACTAGCGGTATTGGCAGGATCGGAGGAAAATCCTCCGGGAGTTTACCTTCATGTACGGTACGCCGGCAACGTGCAGCGTCGTTGGTCAGTCAGGGGAAAGTTAAATTATATTAGACTCCTCCAAGACACGTTTTGCTTTCGTGCAGAACGAAGTCGTCCTGTTTGATTTTCTTTTTTACCCTCGATACAAGGATTTACTGCAGTGGCAATATTGCTTCGTACCGGTGTACGGTTAAGTTTTCTTAACCTATGCGAAGCGAACGCTGGCGAACGCGAACGCTTGTGTACGTGTGGTGGAGTAAATATGTACTGAAGTATTTGGGGTTGGTGCCCTCTCAAATCTGCTTCCGGTACGTGCAACATGATGTTGTTTAATTTGGTGCGTCCAATAACTAGTATGAACCGAACTGAAATAAATAGTCTACAGCTTCTTTTCACTGCATTTATATAGATTTTATTTTGATATCATCGTTAAAATTTGGTTTATTTTAATCATTCATAGATTCTTCTAATAGTAATGAACAGCCTAGCTATGGTGCACATAGATGTAATCGAAAATAATAATATAAGGCAAAGTAGTTTTACACCTCAAGTGTTTTACCGAAAACCAAATTGCATAAAATAACTGTGATATCTACAGCATAGCAGAATAAATTAAAGTTTGAAGAGCTATCAGAATTTTTACAAATACAAAATCAAAACAAAGTCAACAGCGTAGATCCTTAACTTGAATCAATTTTTTAAAAGCTACCTCTGCATGAACTAAGTAGAATAAATTATAAAAGATGTTTCACTTCATGCTAAAACTTATCGCTATTGATGACTTAGCGCTTCTTGAAAGAGTGATGGAGAAGAAAGGCGTCGATTTTGACTGCCAAGATATCGATGATAGATGCGTAATAGTTAACTCCAATAGCTTTTATTTCTTTTTAGAATTTTTCTAAGACTTTAGTATCTACAAATGCTACCCACGAAGGGTAGAACTGTTCTTCTTGGCTAAATCGATTCCAACACTGTCACGCAGCCTCAACCTGCTGCTGCTCATGCCATCTCAAAGTTGCCCAGAATTCGAGCATGGGGTTTTCCTTTGGGGTCGAATTGGCGAACAAGGGGCGCATATCTCGCACATAGCAAAACCCTGCGATGGGATGGGATGAAAGTATTAGCATTCCGTTTGCTACCAGGGGTTGGTGTGCGTGTGTTGGAGCATTTGGTTTCCGGGTGGTAAAGAAGCTAAACTGAAACATTCCCCGAAAGGCTCTTAAAAGGTATGGCTAAAGCATCCGGTTTTCCATCGTTTATTTTGAAGGCTTTAGGTTTGGTGTGTTTCATAGAACGCCGAGTGAAAAACGGGAGTGATGGAATAGTATACATTTTTGAAACGGCAAGTCACGAAGAGACTCATGGCAAAGATTGGTTGCATGCATAAAAGAGCAGATATAAATAAGATGAAAATGGTCAAACTTAGTTGCAACGTATGCACACAAATTAAAAATCTGTTTGAAATGAGTTGATCAACGTGAGTTGTTATAACTGCAGTAATGGAGACGCATGGTACTTAGCTTGATTATTATATAAGTTATATATGTTTTACAAAAATGATACAGCAAAGCATTTTCTAGCAAGTAACTTAAAATAGAAGTTTCCATGTTGCTTACAACAAATATTATTTACATTATACTAAAATAACATTGCCAATTTGCTTTACTATGGCGATAAAGAGTGTAAACGGATGTATAAAATTCTCGCGTTTTAAGTGCTTAATGCCGGTATATGCCATACGAATATAAATATTCACCACCTTAAGTGTGATTTGTAGAGCATTAGGATACATTTTCCCCTGCATTCAAATGGGATACCACTGTACGGGTAGTGCTTCCCATGGGCATCAAATATTCCCGTAACGACCGTTCGATAGCAGTTTATATGCTGAAACAATTTGAGTTTCACATTTTTTACTTCCTTCGTTCCGCCGCCGATAATAGTACACGGGAAGGATTTTCGCTGTTAAAAACTGATCGTTGCCATCGTTAAGCTACTTCAATCGCTTTGCGATACTGTTTTGCAGCGTTCTGGGTGCGGGTATCTGCCGTTCCCATCGCCACGTTCTTGCCGCCCTTAAAGTCGATAAAGATTATTGAAAGCGATAGCAGCTGAGGAACCGGAAGGATTCACAGAACGACGAATCCATAGAGCATACGGAAAAAATAGTATCTATAGCAGACGTTTGAGATTTTCTTTTCCCCAAGAAAAAAAAGGTGAACAGAAACTGGAAAATCCCCGTACGGTCGATGGCTAATCTTCATACATAATGCATAAGGGAATGAATGGAAGCTTTTGCTGTCTGTCATTCCAGACGCCGGCAAAGTTCAGCTGTTTCTTTGTGTGGCATTTTCCTGGAACCGGAAGCTTGGCTCATCTACTCACCCCACTAACCGACGCGATGGAGACTCTGTGCTCCGTCCCAGGCGGCGGGGGAAAATCGTCCTGCGGCTCAAGGATACATTTAAGGGTAGACGGTGGGGTTTTTCCGCGATAAGTTGCTCAAACTTGATCAACAATCATTAGCTTTTTATTTGATTGAATACAGCCTGGAGATATGAACACAGATCGAGGACATGGAGTATCACAACGGTCTCACACTCACTCATACACTTTCAGAAACGTCGCGTATTGGTAAGGATTTGAACATCACACAGATACAGTGCTGCAATATTCTCACTTCTCACTTCACATGGTTTGATGTAAATATCCTATAGGCTTTTATTTTTTTCACAAAAACGGCTTCGACCGATTTGGGCTTATTTCCCTAGTTGTTGTTTACCGAAAAACAATGTAAATCCACCGAACATTACGGGGTTTGCATACATGAATCTACTGTGTGGGTACGGTCACGAAATTCGATTCGTTTAAATGCTGTTCAACATAGTTTTCGGTTTATATTGTTGGTTTTGTTTCTGGAAGGTAAGCGAACTAAACAATGCACTGTTTACAAACAATAGTAAAGCACCTCACGGAACATTGTCACCGGTTTTACTCACGCTCACTTCTGAACACATCTGACCGAATGGTGGTGCACCACCGACAAGGGTTTGGTCAACCGCAACTAGAACACCCCTTCTTATTTATACGAAGCAATCAATCACCGTCTTGTCTAACCTCGCGTTGCCTTCGTTTGGAACGGAGAGAAGTTTATTTCTTTCCTTTTCAAGTTACAATCGAAGGATAAAAACACACTGCGCTAAAGTCTCGTTGAAGTAACTAGTACGAAATTCTCACACTCAAGTCACAAATCGACTATTGTGCGTTTTTCCTGTCACACACGACTAAGACAGTGGACCGACCACGACTGTGATGGATTTGCTAGCCCCATTAGTGTAGTGCCATTCTCGAACGCCGGGAATGCCTACGCTGAATTCTCGACGAGCGACTGCGCACAAAAAGTCCATCCTTCCTTAGTTGTGTGTGCTCGCGAGATGAAATGGAATAGAGTTTGCCCCGGTGTGTGTATGTGTGTGTGTGTTTTAACAGTGGACGCACACCCGGTCTATGTTGAAGAGTTTGAATCCGTGTTCTAGGAGAGTGGGTGCAACGGTCTAACTTTAATCAATACCATCCACGGGAGCAATGGCAGCAGTGGGAAGTGCACTGGCCCTCGGTCCAAGGCGGAGAGATGTTGATCCGCTGTTTTCGTGCCCGCCGACGACTGAATCCACACTATCTGAAATTCCTAAATGTGGCTGAACGTCACTGCCAAGTACGTTCAGGCTCTCGCTACTGGCTGGGCATGTACTCCATGGAAACTTTTACCGTGTACGCTTGAAACGGATCGCGTGTCCTGTATGGGCGTAAGATGGATTATGCTTTGTGCGCTTCACGCTGGTAAATATTGGTCGTGAGTATCATAATCCCATAAATTGGGCCCGCGTTCTGCTACGGCTTCTCCGGTGGTCACGTATTCCCCGAAGCCCCAAGCCGGAAGAAGGATATCCGTACGCACTTCCGCACCGTCGAAGCCCACCACTACTCTGCCATCTGACCACAAGCGCTTTGGCCACTAATTGTAGCGTTCATTGAGGGAACGCGTGTGTAACAGGCGACAACACACTTGCGCCATGCCCGCACTTATACAACGAATCGTGCAGCACAATCAGCGTGACCCACGCCAATCGATAATACTATCGAGAGTTGGAAACCATAGCAACGGCGTCGAATGAAGCAAAAAGTTCACGCCTCGTAAAATGTAGGTTTAATGCTGGCATAATATTGAACTGTTTCTGTTGCATTCAACAAACAGGAAACGGAAAATTAAACGATTTAAAAGAGTTTTTATTTTTCGATGAAACCATAAAGAACAAAAACAAATTAATAATAGGTAGTATCCACAAACCAACTGAAATTAATCGATTTTCCTTACATATCTTACAGTTTATCTGTATAAAAATAATTTACTAGGAATTTCAAAACACAACAAAAGAAAAGTTAAAGGATGTCAATGTAAGGACAACCATGTGTACAATACAATATAAGAGCTTATATTTCCTACAGTAGGGAAATTGAAAAATGTGTGTGTTTGGTATGTTTATCTACATGTGAAAAATTGAGGCTGGTGGCAATTCTTTACCGCATCAGTTTTATCGTAAAAATCGTTTGACTCTATTGGACGGTCGTATCCGATGTTATCTGTCAACCAAATTAAATTTCATTAATCCGGAACTGAAATTTTCAGATTACAAAAATAATTAAATGCATGTAAGTTTCTTACAATTTCAGTAAAAGCAGATACTCTTGCGAGTCTGACGTCCGAAAAATTAGCATGAGACAAAGCACTGACACCAGCCTAATAGTAATTGTTTTAACACTAGTCGTACCATCTAAGTGCAGAGCAAAAAATCAATTAAAAATTTCTGCAAATTGGCGAAATGACCGCACATTAAACCTGATGTGAATTTCTGTATTCATGGTTTAAAATATAAAGTAGTCAAATAAATTTCCGTGTATGACACCATTCGTTACTTTTGATGCAAACTAACCAAGGTGGAAAATATTACAATTGTAAATCAATTATTGTTCAAGCTTGAGCATCTATTGATTTGAAATCTGAGAAACAGGTCAGAACATAACCAGACGCGTAATCGGAGCGAAACGATCATCAACCGATCCCACGGCGCATGAATAATGTTACCAAAAATGTCGAGCCGTAAATTAAGCGTAACTGCCCGAACAACCTTAACGTGCTCGTTGTTTGTATCAAGAGTTTCTGTTGCTTCTTCTACCGGGCCTTTCCAGTCGTGCCAGGGACAACAGCGACAAGATCAAATGTCACAAATTAGCTTCATTTATGGGTGGAGGGTAAAAATTCAAGATCATAAATTATACCGTAAGAATTATGGTGCGCGCATTGGCTGAAGGATCGAAATGGTTGTGTCTCGTACCTGTGGAGGATGAATTTTTAAAGTTTGGTTTCATTGTCTTTTCTGTTTTTGTTTGTCGTTGAATCATTCGGTCGCGAGATGATAATCGCAACCGCCAAGCCCGAGCCGGCCAATTTGCATACTAATTCCTAAGATGATGGTGTAGATCTGAGCCAACGTTTAGTTTTCATATCCGTCAAAGATGGACCCGTGATAAGTGCGAATAAACTATCCGGTCAGCAGCAGCTTGCGACTATATGTTGTGAAGGTATAGCCTAATGGTAGATGCTATATAGTTCACTCGGAGTGAAAAATCAAAATAGAGGACATAAATATGCAGTAGTGAAAAACAGCTAAAATAGAGCAGTGTCTGCGCACAATAGGACGATATATTTGTTAAAATGTGGCAAACAATATTTGAACATCCCAAAAAATGTTTATTGCAAAGCAGCTCACGAAAATTGTTTATACTCTAAAACAGATTTTTTTTATGCTTGGGAGATGGAAATATTCAAATAGTCTGTCATATCCAAATATTGACCACAGAAACCAAAACTGCACTCTCCTGGGATCTGTCTGTGGCATGGCACGAATCGAATAGTGGATGATTGACATTTATTTCAGTCATGTACGTCAAATATTTAATTGGTGTCTATTTTGCACATCTCTTCACCAGGACACAAAGGTATACCCAGAGCACACACTTTCGAACTTTACTCTTCAATCAACGTGTCCAGAGTCTGTTCAATGTATTTCCATTTCGGTATGTCAATGCAAACGTCCCCAACAAAGATCATTCCTCTGCAACGAAGTCCATTTCTAGTGGGTAGGCATTAGTTATGCATTTCTGTGGTGCTTCGTTGAATGTTTACATCCGGTGAATGCAAACCGTTCATCCTGGCGGAAGGATTGACATAAAGACATGCCCTGGGAGTTAACTACCAAACGGTGGCTTGTTCGTTTTAAATTATCCCTGGGATCACGCCAAGTTACAATTGTGGTTTCTGGTGAATGCGTGTATGGACGCGCTATACGCATGAGTCGGTTACAATCAGCAATAAAATTTATAAACCTTAAAGAGCTATTTTCATTGTTGAATGATTACTTCTGGATGTTCATAATGGTAAAAATTACGTCAATGATCAATACATTTAATTTAAATGGTCATTTCTATGCCATATAAGAAAATAAAATACACCGTAGCCAAGCATTCAATGACCCATAACCATGGAAAGAGTCAAAAGGTGTAACAAACATACTTTTAGGTAAAAATCTTTCATCACCTCCCGCACAGTGGCCAAATCTGTACACCTATTTCACACAATAGACGATTTGACGCTTATTTGCACACATGAGAAACAACAAACTAGGAAAAAGAAACAAACAAAACAAACCCCAATTGCCTCATCAAATTCAATCATTGGGCCCCTTAATCGGCGTGATGATTTTGGTCCGTGGGTCGTTACAAAACGGAACAAAGTCGAGTGGTACGAAACGAAACCTTCGGAAGCTCGAGCACGTTGGGAGCTGCCTTTATCTTGTTCGGCTGAGGTATTTCCAAAAAGCCGTTTCTTCAAATCGGTCCATCCTACACACCGCGCTCGACCACAATGAACTTCTCGCCCAGCATTCAAGTGGGACGATGCGATGATAGACAGCCACCACCGCGGACCTGCTCTCGTCTTACGGGCCAACAGCCGTTGGACAAAAGGCCACCCCACTCGTGGCCAAGGAACCCTCGAGGAATCGCCGCAAATGATGAACCTGTACGCAGGCGACGAAAGCTCAACCAAGCTCGAAGAAACGCCGCGAACTCCGCGAGGAAGCAAATTGGGAAGGATGGGTCCGAAACCTAAACAAGATAATTACATTATTAAAATAATTTCGTGTGTTTAGCCTACGCATGGTTTCGGGGGTAGGAAGCATACGGTGCATACGGTGAATTTTCATCAGTTAGCAGCCCAAGGGGACGAAGAAGAAGGCTATGGTGCTGCTGTTTGCCAACCGAACATCCAAGCTGTGGCCCGGAAAGAGTGTAATAGGTGTAAATTAGGCATGGAAGGCATAATCGAAATCGAACACAGAAGAAGTCGAGTGTAGTGCCCAAACGGTTTGCCTAACTTCGCTCCGAAAACCCCGAGAAGCACACGGAGTGGTTCGTGGCGTTTTTCTTCCTGCCGTCCCTTTGCGTTCCGAGGACGCTTTCTTCGCCTTCTTCGGGGGCTGGATGGTTTTGACGTAGCATAGGCCTGGGATGGATGGAAAACAAACAAACCGGCATAATCTGGTGTTACGAGAGCACAAAAAGAAAAAAGTACGAAACGAAATGAATTGGAAAACCCACTTCCCCGATGGACGGTGGGCAGCCTTTCCGATCAGCAGTAGCAGCGGCTTGGAGAGACAACTTGTTGAAGCCGCGTTGTGCGCTTGAAGAGAATCGGAAAGCTAAGGAAATTGATAATTATGATGATTAATTTTGAATAAACGTTTCGTAAATACAGCCAATTACGTTTGCCAATTCGGATAATTGTCGGCACAGTCAGGTCCACGGTACCTGTGCGTGCAGTGCCATCGTGGAGACCGCGGGCTACTGGTTGGTCAACTTGGTCGGTGGAAACTAAGCAGAGTTCAGTCACTTCATCTAAGACCATCTGTTCGCTCGAGGGAATGCTATGGTGTTTTTTACGGCTTTCTGGTAGCGGGATTGCTTTTCGGATATGTTAGACAGGAAAACGACCGATGTCATCCTGAAAAATTTGGGTAGATGTACGTAATTGCCCTTCAATTGGCCCAAGTAGGTACAATTGACTTACGTGCTGTTGGATGCTTATCTATACGTCGTATAATCTTTTTCTCGGAGGGTGCAATGATAAAATATTATAAAGAAAGTCGTATTTTTACATTAAATGTTACTAATTTAATGAAATGACGACTTCTAAATAGTTATTCTAACAGCAAGCATAGTCGAACGGTAACAAGTTAAAAGAAATTTTATAACCTCACTTCTGCTGTATAAAACGGCCGTCTTATTTTATCTCGTTTCATACAAATTCGAATATACATTTAACAGTTTTTAATTGTCTTTTACTACTTTTATTGAAGATACTTACTAAATTGACTTATTTTTGATCTGCATGACAGCAATACTGATTCAATATTTACAATTAATTCTAGTTGTTTTTCTATCTTTGAATTGTGAAGCAAATTTTATTTGATTGATAAAATGATCATTAGCTCTTCCTTTAAGACATTAACATTGTTGAATATGTTATCATTAAACGCGAAAAATGTCTATGAAGGTTATTGATATCATGAATAACTTTTTATTTTATGAATTTCCAAATTTTCTAGAATTTTCACTCGGCTCGACTCCGTTTAATGCCGGAAAAGGGGCATCCAGCTTCTATGTAATCAATTCCACACTGTTTGGATCAACAGCATTGACATTGTCTTTTGTGAGGTGTGATGAAAATGTCAAAATAGCTCAAAATCAACATAAAGTTAGATTTTATGTGCCTCCACTGAAACTTGACTCCTAATTGGAATGCCGATTTAGTGTTGGTGTAACGAATGGTAAATACAGTAAAGCGAGAGGAAAGAACCTCACCCAGCCACGTACGTCAGTCGTGGAGAGATGTGAAAAAACCAATCAAATATTCAGATGGTCACGAAGAATAATGAATCAACGCAAATAAGAAGCATGCCAACGTCGAGTCCTAGCGCGAGCTCACCGGTCTCGAGTAATTGGGCACAAACATGATGCTCGGAGGGACCAGATCGTCCGGGCGAGATAATCGGGGCCCGGATTTGGTGACGACCGGTTAGCCTTTCGGAACCTACCGCGCGGATGCGGCCGGACAAAAAGGCTGGCCACTGTCTTTGAAAACTTTCCACACAAATTATGGATGACGGTAGACAAAAAATGTCATGTTGTGTGGTTGGAGCTAAACTGCCCGGTTTCTAACTCCGCGTTTAGTCTGGTTTACAGATCCAGATTAGCTTAGCGCTGCTCTCCGTCCGGATTTTCCTATGCCAGCTCCGTTCGAGCGCCCCGACAATCTGGACACATCTGTCGCGCTGTTTGACAAGCTGTTTCACGCTTCATCGGAAACAGCTTCGGAAGGTGTAGAGAACTGTCAATCGATGGGAAAAACCTGCCTTTCATGGAACACTACAGCGCGGGAGAATAACGTCAAAGATATGGATATTTTTTCAATTGCTGTTGATGATTTTTGATGATTCTATCACAGAACCTGCAAATGGTAAACCACCAATTCAATCAGTGCATCGCACCTTCGCCGAAACATTTGAAGAGAAGTGTGAGGTTTTCGCTCAATCGGTTGACCTCTTTGTGGTGCGTGATTTGTACTTAATTTATGATTATTGCGAATTACCGCTGAATATTTGATTAGTCACACCCACCAGTAGTACTCACAGCGGTGAGTTAAGCAGTGAGAGAAACACGAGCCCACCTCGGTGTGTTTGCAGGGCGGAAGCACGAGGTTATTGGTGCAAAGGAACAGGCAATGTTGTTGTGACAAGGTTTTATAGCATCATAAAACACCGGCCTGATGAACCGGGTGTGGAAGCAGGCAGAGGCTAGCGATTAGGCAACACAACAAACGCCACTGATTCGTATCTAGATTTGCACCAGTTGATTCAAGCAGTCAGGAGGGGTCACTGAATGAGCCGTGAACCATTTGCGAGAGGAAACACTCGACGCCTTCGACGGCCGACCCCTCGTATCCACTTCACTGCTAGCGTTCAATCTCAGGGGTGGACCACAATCATAAAATTCAAAACCATAACGTAAATTTACCACCCGCGAAGCGCATCGCGTACAATCGTCAAGTGCCCCGTTCCGTCTTCCGCCGGCCGTTCTGCAACCACCCGACGCGTGTTCCACAGACGCCTTTAGGCATAATGATGCGCGATCCTTCTTGTCCTACTGCGCCACGCCGGATAACAGATTGTTCCCGGCGCTGCAGCGGACGCCGCATTCGTTTATTTTTTGAGGGTCCTCGGGGACTGGTTTTTGACGCAGCGGGTGTGCTAGTGAAGTTAAGTGCGTTAACGTCAGCACGCGAAGGCACTCGTCGATAATTTCCGTGTCGGGACGATTCCCCTAAACTGCACAGGATGTGAAATTGATGAGATTCTAAAGGGTAATACCAATTTATTCCTCAAATCTAAGAAATCAAGATTTCTGACAAAAATTTCACATCTTTCGAAACAATCTGTGTTAAACTATACGGAACTGTAAGCTCATGGTTGAATGAGGTAGAAGTTACAATACAGAGGCAGTACATTAAACATTATAAAATTCGATGCTGCAGAATGGTTTCACTAATGCTCCCTATCATTACATCATAGCGCATTCATTTTTACCTTTGAGTAGCAGATTTTCATGTTGCTCATTATACAGGGTGTGGCAGGAAAACTCCACCACCACCACAAATCACCAGATTTGAAAAGTCTTTAAGTAAGTTAAGTTCAAGTGCAAGTAAGAATAAGTGCAAACATTTTGAGAATAAGTGCAGTTTTTCATTTTCTTCGTGTGTACACTTGATGAAATTATAGTTCCTTCTTCTGGGCGTAACGACCGTCTTCGGTCATGCCTGCCCCTTCAGGGTTTACGAGACTTTTTTCCTGTGTACGTGAATAGTCAGTCCTCTCGTACAAGGGGAGGGTCCGGTCTCGGTTGGGATTCGAACCCACGCCGTCTAGGTCATGGGCCTAACCGGCGCTACCGACGCCGGCTGTCGCGGACTCCCGAATTTTTGTAATTTTTTATTTTCTATTCCTCGAATAAAGCTACTGTTTCGTTGCATGGGCAATTAATATAGCAAACTGGATTCTAGACGAGCTTCACGAGGCTGGGAATTTCGAGAATGACCAAACAGTAAAAAAACTATTGAAAAACAACAAGAAAGCAATTTCCAATGATAAAAATTGAAGAAAAAAAGCGAACAATGAACGATACTTCATATTGCACTGTGGATATCTTTTTCCACTCCGTTTTATTCCAATGATCTGTATTATACAGTGACCGGCAGGGAAAAGTGGACACCTCGAATAATTTTGATTTTCGCTCAACATGTTTTTCTTAATCGAAGTAAATTCGCTGAAAATATTTTCCGTATCTTGTTTTACATATTCTATATGAGATTCATGAACTAATTAGTGAAAACCAACGTTTTTTCAATTTTGTAGAAAAAAAATTAACACATAAATATTAAAAAACATAACGTTTTCATAACGTTTTTCTGAAAGGATCCCCTCAGTTTTGTGTTTTGTGTTTTATGGTTAAAAGCAATCTTCTTGGCCAATTTGATATTCATAGTCATGGTCGTATTTGAATTATG
>KE525251.1:488242-499662 GCA_000441895.2 Anopheles sinensis | reverse complement strand
AAAAAAAGTTTTTTTAAATTTGAGAAAAAAAATAAAAACATATATTTAAAAAAACATAACGTTTTCATAACGTTTTTCTGAAAAGATCCCCTCAGTTTTGTGTTTTGATAAGTTTTATGGTTAAAAGCAATCTCCTTGGCCAATTTGATATTCATAGTCATGGTCGTATTTGACTTATGTTCGTTGATATGTTTACTCCTCTTGAACCTAATGTTTTGATATCTCAACACATATACATTTGGTTTTAGTTTGTTTTCGAGTCTCATAACAAAGAATATTGTCTATGGAGCTTAAAATGTACTCAAATATCTTACGCAAAACAGCACGCAAAGCGTGTGGAGACATTGTCATAACGTTTAAATCGTATTGTTATAGCGGCGAACTGCTCTTGCGGAGGTAGAATGCTCAAAACCGTTACATGTATTGAAACCAAAATCAATCACAAATAAAAAAGAACGCAAAAGTAACCATCAATGATGTCTTGAAAACACTTCAGCTATCACTTTTCGTAACGAACTTTTTGTCGCCGTCTCGTAGCACACGGGTTATTGACCAGATTCAATGGAAGGCGCTGTTATATCTGCGTGCCAAACTCAGCTGAGCGAATGAATTTTGCTCAGGAACAAGCTGTTGAGCTCCTGTAGTATTATAAAATGACTCTCGTATCAGTTGAATTAAAACTTGAACGAGAACCACATAATCGTGAGTAGCGCTTCAGGTTAAGAGCATCAGGATCGTTGAACGCATGGCCCAGAGATGCATAGGGAACAAAATATGGTGGCCTATGGGTGTTTCTCGTGGAATGGATAGCGATGCTTTGTTAAAATAGATGATATAACGACTATTAATTGTTGAATTAACATCTTGAAGAAAAATCTGAAGGTTTCACTCATCCAGACGAGCCTGCAGGAAAAGTTCTTTTTTCAACAGGACAACGACCCAAAACAAACTGCCAAGAAAACCAAGTCTTTCTTCCATTCTTGTTGCCTAAAACTGTTGGAATGGCTTCCTCGGAGCCTGAATGTAAACCTTATTGATAAGTTGAAGGCAATTCTCGATGCCAGGGTGAACAAAACGGATGTAGCGAATAAAAACGACTATTTTCAAATTCGAGTACATGCTTGGGAAGAGTTAGAACCCCAATATCTACAAAATCTAGTAAAGAGCATGCCTAAGCTCCTCCAGCAGATTCTTCAAGCCAAACGAGGACACATTTAATACTAAGATGCATTTATTATAATTTTTTTAATGTATACTAATGAACACCTGAAGTGTCCACTTTCTCTTGTCACTGATTTTTTAAATATATGTTTTTTTCTAAAAATTGAAAAACGTTTTATTTCACTAATTAATTAATGAATCTCATAAAAAATATGTCAAACAAGATACGAAAAATATTTTTAGCGGATTTACTTCGATTAAGAAAAACATATTGAGCGAAAATCAAAAAAATTCGAGGTGTCCACTTTTCCCTGCTGGTCACTGTATAAACCATATGCTAGCGATTAGGACCAACTTTAGCTTCATTGGCTAGGTGTTTGCATTTTCTTAACGTTGCTGTCGAAATTAAATTTATATGCTGCCTGCCGACGAACTCGGTGCAACCGCTTCTATCGGTCTGTCGGTCCCGCCCCGGGAAATTAAGTGCAACGACCAAGACGCTCAGGAAGAGACAGCTCGGTTATTTATGGGTTTGATTTTGTTCGCTTCCTTGTGCTCAAAGTTGGAATAAGTGACAGTCGTACGAGGTGTTAAAGCGATTCGTTCGCCACCGCAACTCCCTCGGAGAGATTGTGGTAAAAGTCCAGGTAGTTCGAGCGTGTTTTTAGTAACCGTCGGGATGTTGCTTCTACGTGTTAAACCCGATTGCCATAAGCCCCGCGCTTCTTGGCGACCAGTGGTGTGCGGCCCTAATCCAGTTCCTAAGCTGATAATTGCTACTGGCTATTGGTGGAGGCTGTGGTGACAAAATGGAATCCATCGCTTGTCAAAACATGCTATCTTTAAATTCCTTCGTTCACATTGAGCAGTAGCTAGCTAAGGAAGAGCTCAGTACAGATGCAGTTTTGAATGTTGAATGATCAGATGAATGTTGAATGATTTATGCACGATGTTTCGGGAATTAATTATCGTTTTATTATGATGCGCGTTTTGAAATTTATATAGCCACCGACCTTGTATCGAAAGAAGCAGTGTTGATACAAGCTTGAATGAGAAGATATGATGTGTAAGCATGTTGTGAAACAATTGGGTTAAAAATGATTGTATGAGAATAAATTCACTAAGTTTATGAAGTTTTTGGTCCTTATAATATTGTTTAGAGATGTAATTTACTTTGATATACCTTATTTAATCATTGATTTATCCATCCACAATCCCGAAATAGATATAAATTTAAATTTGTACGATTGTGGTGTCAACGAGAGACAAATACGAAATGCTGTGAAAAAGGCGTTGTAATATCTTTTGATAGCTTTGAAATCGATGCAAATACTGGTTGAACAAATGGAAGTATCAGCAGTAAAATAAATCATCGATTTACAAATACCTTTTGTGAAGAAAAGGACTAATCCAATGTTTAAGTAACGTTTGTACACCAGAGTCATGAAGACGCGTTATTTGTGCATATTTCACGCCACTTAATTGACCACATGCTGGTCAACGACATCATATGATATTCATTTCGTTACGTTTGGCTCAACTGTAAAACGGTGACGTTTGGTTCGGAAGAGAAAACGCCAGAAACGATACCGTACAACACTACTGGAATATAAAGTACCACAGCATCGAGTTTTTTTCTAGGCTATTGCGTGGAATAAAAATTAGCATGCAGTAAAATGGTGAAATCATTGGCAAAGCACTCAATCCAGTGGAACACAGCAGACGGATCATGTTAAAACCAGTTCCTTGAACTATCGAGCGTTGGTTCGTATTGAGTAAACTTTCAACGATTCAATCGCCTGTCTCATGAAATGGATACAGAATTACTCGCACAAGGTGTTGGAAACTTAATCAAATGAATTGATATTGAATAAACGGAAATTTACAACCATTTGGGTGCTTGAAGAAAGAGGATTCCTTACGATGATGAGATACAATTTCAGCTGAGTAATGGATGAACATAAATCAGCGAGCAAATGGAAATGTGCGGAGTAGTTTGAATTAATCGGCGTTACGTGGTCTGGAAGCATATATAGACGATCTTGAATTAATACGAATTCGACAAGATTGAGCCAAAAAATCGTTAACTTCACAAACGAATCAATAAATTGAGCGAGTATTGATCAGATGTTGTATGAGTATTACCCAAGGTTATAGGAATATCACTTAACATCACGCAGCACACGATAGTGTATCCTTTTATAAAATCATTTTCATTAGTTATTGCATTTAAACAAGTGTACTATATCCTTTAGAAGATGTATTATAAGAGCGTAATAGGAATAATTCAAACTGTGCAATAAAAAATGCGATGTATACCATCCTCTTTTGCGTACATTTCAGGAATGTTAAGATAATTTTTGAATTGATTTGAATTGTTCATTAAGATTTCCTTTTCTCGTGTCGACCACCCGTGAATTCCGGTTTTCGGTACGCAGATTGACGGGACCAGACGTGCACATGTGGAAGCTTATATTTCCCCCACATTATCTTATTTGAATTGAATCCAGGGAAAAGTTAAATCCGGGAAGTCCTGCTGCGGTTGGATACCGATTTCCGTTGATTATGCTGCGAATGAAAAATGTTTCGAATCAAACATTTTTAGGGATCAGTTGAAGTGGCGTGGCGTGGAAATCGGATCTCAATAGACGCACAGTCTGGCTGCCGGTTCTTAGCAGGAAGCATCTGTAGCTTCATATAGCATCCAGAGTGATGATGGTTATATTACACTTTTGGACGGAAATTGCTGCACTGCAGCGAAACAAGCTACTGGTTGAAATGTCCAGACAATCAAACATTCTTGCCAGTTTCGATTCACAATTTGTTTGCTTTAGCATGTTGTGAATCATGTCGAAACGATCAACAAACGGAATTGATAATAAGCTGGGACTGGATGGTGATGGATGCTTCAAATTCACACAGGCCCAGCATCATTGTGCGTAGTTTGTTTGTCTTGCTTGCTGATCTGCTATTTTCTGCGGTTGTAAATATATTTGATAAAATAGTATTATGGATTTCGGGATAGTATTATGGACAGGTTTTGAAGGGTGGTGCACTTTATATTTGAAAAAACTTTGTAGAATGTTGCCAAATTCAGTATTCCTCAAATGAATCATCAGCGCTGATGAGCAAATCGAGTCTTCTGTTATCGTTAGTCCCAGATAGCTGATAAAGTCGTTTAGGTATCGAAATGGACACACCTAATCCGTAATTGCGTTTGAACCTTCATTTTCAGAAGCACAGGAAATCAATCATGGAAAAGGGTGTCACTTCTACGAATACCAGTTGCATCGAGACTGTTCTGTTTCCCAATAGTATCCGATGGAAACGATAATGTTATGGGGCAGCCGTTACAATTCAACATACATAAATCGCAATCATTTATCGATCAATTGAAAAATGTTTTGACCACGTAATGAATGATTACGTGATTTTGTAGATAACGTTGATTAATTAGATTTTGATGAGTTTTCGTACCATCTGGTTCATTTGTGTTTTTTTTCATGTTGTAGATATTTTTTTATTGAAATAAAGATTTATAGCGTTGTTTCGGATAGCTCATTTGATAAATAAATACATTTTTAATACATAATTGTTTCTAAACTAAGCAATATTTCAACTATTTCGTAGTATAGAGCTAGTTAAGCAGTGAATTTATTTAAAAATGCTGTTTTGGTAATGCTTTATATTCACCCTATGTGAGACGAGCGAATTCGATGATTATCGTTTATTACTACTTACAGAAGTGCCATGCATAATCAACTTATTGTAAATAACATTGAAAGGTATGTCGGGTCTTTCACAGTTCATCAAAGCGATTTTCTCTTCAAAAGAGCGTAGGGAAGAATACTATATCCAGCTGTGTGTCACCGATTGTTGTTGAATTACATAGCTGGTCTCCGATTTAACGATCCAAATCCATTTGAAATTGTCACCCTTAAAAACCTTTCACTTGATATCTTACTGCCCGAATAATATTTTTGTGGAAAGATTTTCTTTTCTCGAGCTCTTCTGCAAAAGTATAAAAAGGTAAAGGCCAGAAAAGATGGCCCTTTTTCTAGCACACCAAAATATTGCAAGGACCAATGAGACAGACCCGTAGAAACTAGCTGTTTGGGTGGTGTACCCAAGTTTTTTTCGTGTCCTTTTGTATAATTCCTATGCTGTGATTTTTACTGTTTCGTGGAATGCAGCATTCAAGCAAAGTATAACAGTCTTCCTGTATTAACCACAGGTGAGGAAGGCGAAAATGAAATGACAATTTCGTACATAGAAATGGGATAGAGTATACGGAGGGGAAAATCTATTGGCGGTCCGAAGAAGGTCGGTCATAGGACCGTTGTGTGGCATCTGCAGTTTTTTTTCAGGTTAAACGCATTACTTACCTTCGTCAATTCCTTCTGCTTGCCTTCCTCTGTTGGAAGCGAGGTGCGTATAAGAAGAAAGAAAAATGGAAATTGTAAAGCGTTAAAAGAATGTTGAAGAACGATTGCGAAGATTTTGAAAAAAAAGCAGGGAATCCTCAAGATTCGAGAAAGAAGGTTAGCGAGACCACACGGAAATTGTGGTACGTCAAAATATTTACCTTTGCTTTGTGCAGAGGTGTATAGCCGACCCCTGAATCGAGAAAGGAAGGTCACGTGTGCATATTTGAGAACGACCACCAAAAAGAAATGGACGATTCAGGCTCAACCGTACCATATGAGGGTATAAGAAAATTTGTTCTTAAATTATACTATTAAACACGATGAACAATATCGAAGAAGGATTTTTACCCTAAGAACAATAGCTATATTTTTAAATAGAACAGTTTCACAACTGACTATACATTATTTCGGTACTAGAGCAGTAAATCACAGTTTTCTATACTAGTGTTTTAATGCCAAACATGGAAGGAAGCACAGGAAGCTAACCGATCCAGCGCCTGCATTGGGCTGCAACATATATTCCAGCTTTGAGTCGTAGGTTTGTAAACAAGCAATAACATCGGTAATTAACTGTATAAACATTATTTAGTGCCTCTGTGCTGTGAATTAATCTAAATATTTACGGTGCGAACGATATCGAGAACACTAAACAGTGTTTCGGTGAAACCGATAATCGATTGTATCGCAGAGAAGTCTACGGTTCGTTTTGTGCTAGGGATGCTTGAGGCTGCATTTTTTCTTCTTTCTGTGCCAGTTGAATTGTAATTGAGACATTGAGATGGCCTAGTATAGGAGGTTGCATTGTAATGGAAAGAAGTTGGTAGATACACTATGAGCTACTGCATTCAACAAATGGACATGCCATTTTTGGATTTCTGAAAAATAAATTATGGATCCTTTGAAATTAGAAACATCTACGAAAAAATCGGACATGTCTTTTCATACAATTATTTTTTACCACCAATATTCTTTCAAGCTATATTAACTTATTCGAAGCCTTTATTTTTGCGACATTACATTAAAGTATTTTTTTAGTGCTTCAGTTTATCTGGTTTTATTTATCTGTCATTAATTACTTTCAACATTTTTACCAAATGTTTGCCACAAAGCTTCAATAGTGAAATAAGGATCGTGATATTCAACGCACCCATAAAAATTCAATTGACGATCGATTTACGATACCGATAGCTATCAACACTCTTTTGTACGGGATAACACAATTTATAGATTTTGTTTCCGGCGTAAACCCCCAAACCTGAAAATCTATCATCGATGCTAAGGAAAGCGTTTAATTTTGAACGTAAAACATTTCTACATTGTTTGGTTTGTTTTTTGGGAAGCCGAACTTCCGCACGCGTATGTAGCGAGAGCATGTAAATAAATGTAAATAAGATACAATCGTCGTGTAGCGGAATGGTAGGTTTCCTTTGATGCTTTATCATTCTGTGTAAACGAGCTTCTTTTTGTCGGTACCTTGGTACTTTATCAGCGCGTAATCGTGCTAAACAAATTTTATGTAGCGCAAATAACGGCGAACCTCATAGAAAAGCCGTAATGACGCACTATTCAGCTCTGTTTATAATTAGCTGAAGCATCATATGAATGTTATTCAAAAGAATGGAAATTCGTAGCAACAAACCAAATGCTGGAAGCAACCCTTCTTCAAAGCATTTCCGTTACCGGCAAGTACTCTTCGTTGCGAGACAAACAAACTTCCCGCGAAAACACAACGCCGGCGTTATTTGTCCTGCGGATGCATCACGGAACGCCACTTCAAGGGCCTAGGAACATGTCGTGTTTATATAGCTAGCGAATAAGATCCAAAAGTGCAGCGGTGGAAGGAGGAAAGGCCGCTTCAAATCCTTTGAACGATACACCTACCCGAGATAAAACAGAATGCATTTGTCGGTAGATAAAATTCTCCAGTAATAAAAAGAACTAACCGAATGTATACGGGATGTCGCTGGGAGCAATGCTTGGGCAAACATTGGCACTCTTGTACCGAAACTGCTTTTCAGTTAATAGTGAAACCTTTGTTGTATGTTACCGCTGCAAGTGCTTCCGCGGCACGAGACTTTTATTTGTAGCCTATGATATAAGATAAGCCTGCAACAGCTCTTGATTGCTAGAATCAAGAGATGCAGAATGTTATTTGATGTCAGGTTCTGTTACGTTTTTTTAAATAAGTAGCTTCTTCAATTGCAGTATTGTACAGGCACTAGAGATAGAAAAAAATCAAATGGAAAGCACCCTTATTCTAGCTGTTCACTTATCGTAAGTACGTTAGTAAAATGTCAAATAGCACCAATTCATGTTTTGAAGTTACCGTCAATTATTTTTCAAACTGACAAAGGATATTTATCAATGCATGCATCATTAATTTTACAAAAGCGGCTTTTCATTTATGATTGTGAGATATTGCATTAAAAATGCTATTTACTTGAATAGTGCAGTGCCAGGAGAACAGCTCGACTGTCATAAATACGACGGAATGAGATAAACAAAACGTTCAAACACTTTGCCGCCAAAATACATAGGAGGAGTAATCCACGGTTTGTTTGGGTACTGTTATCACAAACCGCGTTATGTTTTAGGTATTATGATTTAAAAAAAACCTCCCACTTCGCTAACATGAGCGGAAAACTCTCAGTTCTTCGTCCACAACACAAAACAGTGTAGAGCAAACAATTGCACAAGCAAACTGCCATATCTCGCAACAAACCGTGACTTCATTGCGGGAGGTCTCAAGAGTTTCTATCGCGAGGAAATCTTCCTCCGCATTTAGACGTATAATTTTCCATTCGTCACATTTCACATTAGAAATATAACATTTTTGGGTTGGTTACACTTGCAAAACTTTAAGTCTTTTTTTTTTGAGGAATTTGAATTGGATAACTGGAACACATGTTCAACTTTCAAAATCTCTATGGAACTGTCATAACTGAAACGAGCTTTGCTTTAGCGTTGGAAAAAGAAACATTTTTTCACGACTAAATTTTCATAATTAACACTACAGAGACATTTTGATAATCACATTTTTGTCACGATTGGGAAATTGAACTAATTTAGTTTTTAAATTTAAACTTTCATCGTAAACCACAATAGGCTCTCTAAGATGTATCTTGTTGGACAAAAATACCTTTTCTCTGAATCAGGTGAATTATTGATGACTTGCCAGTTATGTCAAGTGTCTCATAATATTTGTGGCTTCCCAGGAATTATTCTTCCGGAAATTTGAGACTACCACTGGCACTTCAGCGCAAGAAAGCTTACGTATTCCTTTTCGTTGCGTGCGACTCGTTTCGGATATGTAGAATGTGAAACAAAAAACCATCTATAGAAACAACCATCGTTAGGCCCCTGCTGAGACTCATGTTATCTTTTACGATGCATCTTCGGTTAGATTTGGATTGTCACTCTGAGAAGGTCAGAAAATATCAACTTCCAAACGGTTGGATATTTGTTTTATTTTATGCTTTGTTTTTTTCTCTCTTTGGGATGCTCCGGGCGATCGATTCCGTCGATAGCGTCGCCACGGGCCTTGTCGCTGAATGTCCATAATTCATAAACATTTATTAATTTATGCATCAAACACTTGTCCAGTGAAGGAACAGGGTCGTGCTTCGAAGTAAGGCTGTGTGTGGGAATCTGGCAGCTTGTTTTGACCGTAGACGACAAACGCCATGAACAGAGTGTCGCCACTGATAATTAAAACTTCACGTAACAGGTTTCTATGTTGTTGAGGCTTTACAAACGGAGGATATTTGTAGGATGCATATCCGAGCCGGGAGCAAATATACGAAAGAACTTCTTTCATAAGTTTTAATGCTTTTTAATGTACCGATTTGTGTGGCAGTTGTTCCAGTTGACTTTGGGCGGTATTTGGAAAGGTGTGATAGGCTTTAATAACATTAACCGATTACCGGCAGTTTGAAACGGATAGCCGACAATAACATGAACCGATTACCGGCAGTTTGAAACGGATAGCCGACAAATGCTTTGTCGCCATTTTCTTTTATCTAGCCGACGTCGCTTTGCGGTGCTGTCGCACCAGGCGTTAAGCTGCTCACAATTACTTTCACAGCGCGGAGAAGGATTTTCGTAACTTAATTAGATTTCAAATCGAATTAACTGACACCAACAAAAGATATAGGCAGATAATTCACCGGTATTTTGGGCAGTTTCAATCAATATATGGAAGTAAAAGCTTAGATTTAAATAAAAATTGATCAGTGTAGAAATGTAATCAATCATATCCGATTACTAATGATAAAAAGTGTGGTATTTATGGTTTGGGAATTAGTTTTATCAAAAATTTGGGAGATTTCTAAAAAAATATTTTTTATTCATTTATTTATTTACTTATTTATTTATTTATTTATTTATTTATTTATTTATTTATTTATTTATTTATTTATTTATTTATTTATTTATTTATTTATTTATTTATTTATTTATTAGTTTATTTATTTATTTATTTATTTATTTGTTAATTCATTTATTTATTTATTTATTTATTTTTCTTCAGTTTTGCTGCTTATATAAGTTCAAAGGCCAACACTACGATTTAGCTTAGCGAATATTCAACACCTGCTTTCAGCTTTCCTTACCTGCAATTCAAGCAGCTTGTTAACAATAAGCAACATAATTTTATTTCCATTATGCGTAAATTATGCCGATTAAGTAAGCAGGTAGGAAGCTAAGCTCCCTCGAGAAGCTGATGACAGGTTTACTGTGAGAAACACACTTTCTTCGGTGAACTCAACCCGACTATACTATGCGAAGGGCATAATGAAAATAGAAAATAGTTAGAAAACAACTGCCTGTTTTGTCTCATCAATATTCATGATTTAATTTTAAGGCGCATGACAATGGGAAGAGTTGACAGTTGGTCAAAGGCAATCACACATGGCTTGATGTCACAGCCGTGGGCAAATGGTTCCATTTTTTGGGACACTGTGCTTGAATAGTAATAACAGTGGTTGTCGGACAAATATCAATCCGTGCATCAGCCACGCATTGTGAAAAGACAGTTTGTGAGAAGTGAGGTTTAAATATTCGTAGAATGGAGGTCCAAGTTGACCCATCAAACAGAGCGTAGGTGCTACTGAAGGTACCGATGTTGTCTTTTTTGACGTCCTTCCTGCTGAACGTCACGAATGATGAGTGGTGCATCCATCAAATTTGTTGGGCAAACACTTCTTACCAATGTCAACAGGTGCAGTGTTTTTTTTCAGTGAATAAGTTTCCTCGACATTTTTACTGGATACCATTTGCTCGAAACCAACAAGCAACAAGGAATGTGATTTGTTTGCATTGATGTTTATCCCCAATCAGAATTGAAACTCATAAAGGCACAGAGTCCTGTGAAATAGAATCTCTGTTGAGAGATTCTGGTTTTCTATAACATATAACTTATGTTTTGCGTGTACGAACCCGAATAATTATTTTCTGAGGTATAATCCCGAATACCAACACATCAGTTATTTCTGATTGATAGTTCTTATGAAAATCAATCACCGCAGCATCAAATAGTAACTAAAGTTTGATTGACTGAATACAAAAGGAAGCATACAGAACGAGAGGGCAAAGACAAAAGGACGGCAAATGGTATGATGGCTCATTAATATTGAATTGATGCAGGACAAAATTGTGTTGCTCAACGAAAGTGTCTTGTCTTGGGATCGTTAATTAAAGATGATTTATGATCTTTTTCGTTATAGCGACATTGGGGACAGATGTGACATTGTTTATTAACTGTAGCACCAATTCTGTGGATGGTTGTTGTATAGCATTTTGAAGCTGAAGTGCTAACTTGAGTCATTTAAACTT
>KE525251.1:461341-472860 GCA_000441895.2 Anopheles sinensis | reverse complement strand
TTAGATCAAATTTACGATCACTCGTGCCGACTGTAATCATAAAAACAACGTGGACGAGGTTTGTTTATCTATTCTGTTGGTTTGGCTTTTCGCGGGAAAGACCCACTAAATCAATTCTTTGTTTGGCAATGCAAATGGCTTCAGCGTTACGGAGGATTGATGGACGATGAGAAGATCCTCTACTGGAAACTACCAACTAGTAACGGTGTAATAAGCTGTGACATTTGCTTCGATATGACATTTTGATTTAATGCCAATCGAGAAAGGAACACACCGTTGCTGTTTAAGCTATATTTGCAATCGACCCTGGGATCGAACAAATAATGTCATTATTATAACTTACCTCTCATTAAAACTGACGCATTATCATGTCTTCTTCCAGGTTCTCACATACTTCCACGAGGTGGTGCTGGATTTCAACCCGAAAAGCTTCTACATTCGACTGAAGCTGTTCAACATCTCTAGCCTGCGACTTCAGCGAACGGTGTACGGATTCCGATCGAACGCAATCAAACCGGATGTGAGCTAGAAACGGCCTGCTGTGGTGGTAGCATCGCCGGTAGGAGCTAAGTTAACTGTCGGTATTGTAAAGATTAAACATCCCTAGCGACTAAGGAATAAAGCCAAAAATCTCTTACATCACTCTACACAGCGCGACTGGCGAATGTTCATTATGCAGCAGGGGTGTGTCGTTGCGAGCGAACACATTCCACCGAAATACGAAAACCAAACGGACGGAAGGTATGGATTGATTTCATAATGATGACATAGGTTCGCCTAATAAGATGTTGACTATTTGTCACCGGCCAGCCCAACGTGACTCACGTGCGCCTTCAAAGTCGAGAAATATGTTTGTCTTTTTGTTTGTAGAGTCATTAAAGTTTTTGTTGGTAAGAAAGCAATCAAAACTTATATCGGGAAATCGCATAACATTTAAATCAAATTACTTGTACAAGCTACCATAGGGACAAAGATAATAGGGACACACACAATTTATAAAAAAGTATAACATTAAAGCCCTTTACACTTCGTTAGCTAGTGATAAACCGGAACTGAGTGGTTGACGGAAACTGATAGCAAACAAATGAATCACCTCCTTTCTGACTACCGCTAGACATTGCTCTGAAACTGAATTATCATGCTCAAGCCCCTTTTTCCAGTGCGTTACTTTCTTATTTCCATCTATCTTCTCATTCCCTGTATTTTTTGCGTTTGGCTACTCGTTGAAGTAAAGTGAAATTGACTGTTATGAGATGTTGTTTGCATTACATTTCGTGCCACTTATCTGGCCTCTTCCGGTGTGCCAATGGTGACCATGCTTAGGCTTCGCCGGATCTCGAAACCGTCTCTAGACGTGGCCAGTTTATTTTTTCCTCGATGACAACCAAAGAGAAATACCTCAAAGAGTGTCGCTTGCTCCGGTGTAGATTCTTCTACTGGCGGCTTGGAGGAAAAAGGAACTGTTTTCTGGTTTGCATACAATCTAGTCTTGTGTTAATTCTATGACATTGACACCGATGCATAGGCCTCATTGTGAAGTTCCCTCTTTATTTCGCGTCTCCGACACTAAACATCACCAGAGTAGTGGGGTGTTTTCGGGAACCCACCCCCCCAGAATAGAAAAGATTACAAATTTAAATGGATTTTTTTACATTTTCAAAACATCATCGACCACTTTCGTCGTTTCGAAGCGTCACTGTAATGGAATATGTTGACGAGTGTTTTTCTTCTCACCCTTCGCATGCAATTGTCGCCCCACGGACAAGAGTGGGTAAATCCGCCGAACTAACATCTCGACAAAAGGGACACTCCCTTTTCTAATAGTAAAGCTACCGCGTGCCCGCAAGGGCAACGTGATGGCATGAGGGAAATATGCATCCGAACACAAAATCGCGCAAACAGCAAGGCGTGATAAGTGCTGTGAAAATAGTATTTGAAAAATAAATCATCCCTCGGAAAAAGTGTTTACTTTTGGCAAACAGCAAGCGCCATACACTTTTCCGTTCCGGAAGTGAAGCATCATTTCGTTCTTTTTCATTTCTCTCTCACCACCTAAAGTCTAATCCTGCGTAGGTCCTTCATTGATAATAAGACTTTCGGGTATCGATTTTTTCGATTTACAATTAAAAGGTTTAAATTCAACGCGTTACCAAATGAAATAAAGTTTTCAAAAAAAAAACAAATTTTTTTATTTAGAGTTGATTGATTTTAAAAGGTTCGAGAGTTTGCTCTTTTACTAAATGTAAAAGATTATAATATAATTATAATGTTCCGACCGTGTGTTCATTTTCCCATTGACATCGGCATCAGGGAACACATCTTGACACTCCAAAGAAGAAAACGAAATTAATTTAGGCCCACTTTATACACGCCCCTGTTTGCGGTTGGACACAATCAAATCCTTCGGAACAGTATTGTGTGCTTTGCTCATGACGCTTGATATGTTTTGTTGATGATAAAAATCAATATTAATCAATCTTTCGGACTTTGTGGTCTGTTCTGACGCCCTAAATACATCGAAAAACATCTTTTAGCCCATATTCACCTCTGAATGGTACTTGAAATGGGAATGATATTTTTGTAGTGGCAATCGAGACGGGTAATTAAAAGGTAGAATAACTTTTCCCGAGTGATGAATCATGAGAATGGTTCTATAGTGAAAAGATATTCCTTTTCAAAACAGTTGAAAGCAAACCCATGGTTTTCTAAACTTATTTAATTCAAATATATCAACTAGTTTATTTGGAATAGTTTGACAAGATTGATTTATTGAAAATCTAGTAAGAACTACATAGTGGAGAACCATTTCCTAATTTATCTTAAGAAGAATTTGATGTTACAAAATAAATTTTAGTAGAATATTAGTTAAAATCTACTCTACTAATGTTAAATTAAGAAAGCATGATATAAAAGTAATTGGAGATTCAAAAATTTGAACGTGCCAGCAGTTTTGACTAAGTAGTGATATTTCAAATGATTAAAATATTTTCCACAATCTACAACGTGATATGAACAGGAATTAACTATTAATTTCGTAATATTTTTTCATTTAAAAGTTTATCAATTCTACTCAACATAAAAAATGGGATTTGAAAGAAAGCATTATCAACTTTTAAAGTCCTTAAATGATTATGATTCCCATTTTTCTGGGATACTGTTGTTTCCAACGTGCTAATATTGACGCTCACACCTTGTACTTAAACACAATGAAAGCTGTGAAATATATGTGTATTTGAAATAAATGTCTTTGAAAAACTCAACTGCCTGGAGGAGTGTATTACAACTTGTTTTTCATCCTTGATTAAATCTAAAATTAATCGATTACTTTACCAATTCAATTTCAACATAAAATGTTTGTGACATTCATTCCCACCGTCGTCCTGTTCAGCAATCGCCTATAACTGAGTTTCAACCAAAGTTCAAGTTAAAATGAAGCTTTGAGCTTTTTATTTTACAGTTATAAAATTCTAAATTTGAATTCTAAATTTCGTTTTCTTTTAGTATCACGTGGTTTCCCATACTGCACACCAATATTTTTTATTCCGTGTACTATATGGCAATAGACAATAAATAAGACACAACTGGAAGAAAAAGTTAAAATAATTTGGTCTTTTATTATCAAGTCTTAGTCTAAGAAAAATATTTTTGTTCAAACATAACCTGTAACAACTTAAAATGTTCAATGCTTTCCTACCAGAAAAGCTGGTAAAACTTGACCGTGGGTTATTATGTTCACCATCACTGTTAGATCGTTGCTCAAGTACATCGCATCATACCTGTTCAGAGAAGAAAGGGTAAGAAGGCAAAACAATCTTTTAGTGGTCTATGTCTTCAGGAAGGAGTGAAGAGAACAGCCCAAGAACCGGTGTCGATGTAGAGATCTTATGATGAAGCATCCAACGCAAACGCATCAAGTCGGTGAACACAAGAGCTTGCGCACAGAGTGGAGTCTGCTGTTGTTTAGAGTGATCTATACATAGAAGTGGCGAAATAACGATCGTGACAGAGTCCTGTTGTTCTGTTTCAGCAAATAATCGGTCCAATATAACAGAAAGCACTCGTGAAAATCAAGAAAACCATTGTAATGCTGCTTTCAGTAGCAGCTTTGTGAAAGAAAATTAATTGTTTTCCGACGATCATCGTACGGGTCAATCAGTAGGTATTGGTGTAACGATCGTGTACCAATACAGCAGCATCTCGAAGCCCTGTTGTTTACAGCTTGCGCACAGAGTGGCTTCTGCTGTTGTTTTGAGTGATCTGTACATAAAAGTGCCAAAAATCGTGATAGAGTTTCATCAAGTAAACGATCCAGTATCACAGAAAGCATAATGCTACTTAGAGGGACTGTTTTGTGAAAGAAAATCAATTATTTTCCGACGATCTTCGCCCGGGTCGATCAGTTGGTGTTGGTGTAACGGTTGTGTGCCAGTCCAGCAACAACTCGGAGCTTTCTTGTTTAATTCTTGCGCACATGTTTGATAGAGGTGTTTTTCTTGCTTGAGTGTGTGTTGTTTTCGCAGTTGAGAATCAAGCGAGGACGCGTCTTGTTTGTTTACATTTCGTTGTCCAGGAAAGGGTCCGATCAGTCCGAATAGCTGATAGATTGTCATAGAACTCGGAGGAAAAGCTCCTGTTTGTTGACGTATTGATAACCCACCGGTAGTGAAAAGCATTTTGAATGAAATACGAAATCAGCTACCATAGTGACTCCGAGACGATGGGAAGTCGAGCGCAGTCTGTCATCTGCGACAAGGTCCTGGCTGGGTTGCCCCAGCTTCTCGACGACCTGCAGAAACTATCCGAAGACCAGGACACAGCGGACGTAGCGTTTGTTTTGGGATCCGGCGAAGAACGTGTCTATGCGCACCGCATCATTCTAATGGCTCGGTAGGTGTTTGTGGGTATTATTTCCACAATATTGACGTTCGTAGATTTTCGTCCCCGACAATCATTCCATTCGTTTGACACTACTATACTGAAGGGCACTCTATTTCCGGTCGATTCATTCACAGGTGTAAATCATTTCAAAACACAAAACGGGGCGAAATTTGCCGCATTCCCGGTTGTACGGTTTCCACGTCCGCCCCCGGGACACCTACCCCAATCCGCTTACCACACATCGAGCCGGACATCTTCCGGCAGTTTATTTTGTATGTTTACACGGCGAAGGTAAGGTTTAGTTTTTTTTTCTAGCACCCGAATTCGGAAGCCCTGGTTATGACAGGTTTTATTTTGGAATGCTCCACCCGAACAGATCATGCTACAGGACTCGAAAGTGTTCGAAATGATGACACTGGCGCAGGATATGGGCGTCGAAGAGCTGAAGATTGCTTGCGAGGACCACGTCAGCAAAACCATGTCGGTCGCTAATGCGTGCACATTTTTAACGGCTGTTATGGAAATCCAAGAAAAGGCATCAGGTGAGTAATTATCACCCTTTTTCGAACTGTTTGAAAATATTAATTTGAACTGACATTTTACATCTTGATAACCTAAGTGAAATGAGGTCTCGTACATATTTATATCGGATAAAGACTGATTTTTAGATTTTTATTCCTATCCAGTCGGACAGGAATAGTTGTTTTCTAGCACACCACCCCATAGGTGTGGAATCGAATCCTGAGTCTGGCCCCCGGTATTATGAACGGCTGACCACCGAGTCTTTTGGTCACAGTAACTCTCTACGGAGAGAGGCCTAGTCCCAGTTGGGGATGTTGAGTCAATTGAAAAGAAAAAGAATGCTTTTGTTCGACTTTCGATTTCGTATCCATGAAGCAGATGGTTTGTTTTATTTAATTTTTTTAGAATGATGAATTATTCAAATGAAGGTTATGATACAAAAGCAGTACAATAAATGTGCAATTTATCCCTCTGTTTATAAATATAGGTTTGCAAGTTGTTCGATGTAATAATTTTTGAACAATTTTCAATTAAAACAGTTCAGAAAGCTTTTTGTAATTGCTTTGTGTTAAAGTTAAATCTGGTGTAGAACGTCGCAAATCAGTTTTATGTTTGTTGATGATGTGTCTTGAATAAATCATCATTTTGTTAAGCACTAGAATCGATAAAGTTCAATAACGCGCCTATATTTTTCATATTTGATCATCTGAAAAACGACTCAAAAGAGCTTGGCGAAAAAGAAGAAAGATCATGATGAAATTGTCTAATTTTTTGCAGATTTATTAAATCTCTTTAAAAAACTAACTACCTAAACAAAAAAGGCGCTGGAAGCAGCTAGAAAAACAAACATTTCAAAATGTGTACTTTACAGTTTAATAAGGCATCCCAAATCAGTTCAATGTCCTGGAACGCTAATTTTCGCAAGAACGCTTGCGAAGGGAATAATTTAACAAATTTTAGGAAGCGAACAAACAATGGGAAGTTTAGAAATGCGAAATTTTGATGTAAGTTTGTTGCTCAACTTTTCATCACCTAAAATTTTTGTTTTTCTAATGCTTTTTATTGCAACACCATTGATCACAAAATTGATCTCAACGGCTGAAACTAAAGAAGGGATTGATTCCTTCCCCGGATCGGAGTTTGAAGAGTTGATCCCTTCTCGGAGGTGCAATTCCCCACTAGTTTTCGTTTGCTCGCTTTGAAACGAGTTTGAAGTCAATCTGTAAGTTGTAAACGGAAACTTAACCATTTATGATCATGTATGTATGAATCTGGTTCCACACAATTACTAATCTTGGTCTTTTTGTAAATGTTTTGGCCATAAACCAATATTTTTACATCTCGGTTAATACATTTGATTGCAAATTTTAGCTACACTCTTATTTGGTATATGATACAACGATTTGAACAACGGAAACCGTCTAAATTGGTGAATAGATTTTGCCATCATCAAGATAAAGATACAACAAGCTGTGACGATTCAATCTCTTTATAAAATGTTTTGCCTTGTCCGAATCTCAAAGCTGTCAAGACCAAGTCACTTTTGTTTGTGTTTCGCGGTTATCCGGCATCATTGTCTTGGAAGTTAGATTTGGTTAATTATTTCGCAAATTAAGTTGCAAAGACAAGCAAGATGTCGTTCAAAGGGTCTAAGGTGCAAAAGGTGATGGTTCAACCCATCAACTTGATCTTCCGATACCTGCAAAATCGATCCCGCGTCCAAGTGTGGCTGTACGAAAATACTCACCTGCGAATAGAAGGGCATATCGGTAAGTTTGGCGGCTTGAATGGCCGGTCTGTGCACATAACCTTACCGGGGGGATGTTTGCACCAAAACATTTCGCATTTCCGAACAGTAATAAATGTTCACGATGATTTCAGTTGGTTTCGACGAATACATGAACCTGGTGCTGGACGAGGCGGAAGAGTACAACATAAAGAAACAAACCAGGCGTCAGCTTGGTCGCATTATGCTGAAAGGAGACAACATTACACTCATCCAGAATGTGCAGAACTAAGATGTGTTCAGGAGGAATAATTGTGTTCCATTTGGGAATGCAACATTTGTGTTAGGATTAAGGATTATTCAACAAAAATCTGTCCGGAAGATAAATAATTCAAGATTGAGGGAGAATAAAGAAGATTGCACACGTTGATGTGCATCTAAACTACAAGAAGTCAGACTTATCAGTGGATTGATAGTGTAGCATAATGTGATCCTTTACGTCCTAGTTGAACAATAGTTTATTTTATAGGTGCCAAGTGTGCAGCCCCGTTTCTGGAGAAATGCATCACGTACATAGCAGAAAACGCGTCCGAATGTGTGAAAACCAACGCTTTCTTGAATCTGACCAAGGAAGGGCTCATTCAAGTAATTTCTTACGACAACGTAAGTACTACATATGTTAATCTGAAAATTGATAGAATTCGATACATAAATTCGTTTCCATTCCAACAGCTGGGACTGGAAGAAGAAGATGTTTGGCGTTGCGTTCTGGCATGGGCAAAAAATCAAGCAGGAGTAACGCAACCGACCGCACACTGGACGGAGGAAGAAAGGCAACGGGTATGCCAGTACTTGGCACCGGTTATTTCACACGTTCGACTGTTCCTGATAGATAGCCAAGTATTTGCCGAAGAAGTGGAACCAACCGGAGCCGTTCCGATTGAACTTTCCCTTGAACGATATCGTCGGGCGGCGCTGCACTCGAATAAGCTTCCCACAGTGACCGCAACTGCGGTGCCTGTACCGTCCGGCCCGTTGACCGAAAATGATAAACGTTTGCAACCACGGTTGATGTTGAATCTGTTCCACGGCTCAGCGATACTGAAGAATGATAAAATCCATTTCCAAGGCACCCTCAATGGCTGGTATGGAGCTTCCAAGCAAACGTGGCGCATGGTGTACCGGGCATCAACGAACGGATTCGCTGCTTCTGCTTTCCATCGACATTGTGATGGTGTTGCGCCTTTATATATAATCGCACTGGTTAGTAATTACTTCCTTGGGCTTGAACAAAGTTGAACATTAAATAACTTTTGCATTGCAGGGTTCCAATGGAGCTATAAGCGGTGGTTTCACAGACGTTGCGTTTGCAAAAACTAACCGAAAGGGAGGTTACCTACACTCAGAGAAGGCTTTCCTGTTCGCGCTCAATTCCAACAACGAGTCGCCAGCAAAGTTCGATATCGTAAAGAAACCATATGCGATCTGCTATCACCCAGAGTGAGTTAATTAGATATTTTCATCCTTTTTCCGATATCAGATTAAAATATGTAATCCTTTTTGGCAGCTGCGGACCCATCTTTGGAGCAGGCGCTGATCTTTTAATTTCGAATAATTGCAACATCAACATGGAATCGTACTCTAACTTTCCTCATTCCTACGATGGACCGAACTCAATGTTTGGCCATTTGTTTGGAGATTATAATTTTTCCATTATCGACTACGAAGTATTTACACCGGCTCCGACTTCGGCTACTGCTGCGAATAAAATCAAACACGATCGATACTGATGAGTTTTTATAAGGTGAAGAACGTTCCTCGCTCCTGCCTAATTCAAAATATTTTAGTTACATAATTAGTCCTATGGTTGAGGTTCTACATTGGTTCTTTAGGCAATAAGTCATACTGGAATGATAATTAGAAATATGTATACACATGCAATCCGACAGTGGAACTATTTTGAACTATCATACCCTCGTTAGGCACAATAACAGTCGGCCACAAAATCGAGCGTACACCTAAAGGACATTTTGTTTTCCGATCCTAACTTAAAAAAACCATTGGCATAATGCAATCTTTTTTAAATGTACTTTTGTACCAAATTTAATTGGCAACTTAATCATGCGAATTACTTTTTTATAGCTCGTTTACCTAATTTTATACAAAACATATTGGTATCAACTTTCTGTTTTTCGCACTTTTCAAACTTTTGCATGCGTTCAAAAATATTTGGTTAGTAGGCTGTCCATCTAGGGACCTGGGCAGTTTACAAATTCAACTTTTTGGTTAAATTTTGGAACAAAATGGCACGCCACAGGATTTTGCAACGCGAACACAACTTATTGATGTGTGTTGCCATTTAAAACCGTTACAAAAACAACAACCGTTACAGAAATAGGACTAGCCATCCTATGGTCATGGTCGGGTTAGGTAAAGGTTAAAGAGATAAAGAAAAACCTTACCAACAGAGGACGTAATGGTTGTTTAAGATAGCTGACGAACGAGGAATAGAAACTATGCAAAACGCTGCAAAACAGGCTTATAACTTGACTGGGTTTTACTGTTGAGTGCAATTGCAGCTAGAGAAACTTAAATTGTGCCGTTCAGCAATACTATGCAGTGCCCAAGCACATCTACAAATATACATACCACATGTACGGTAGATTTTAAAGTATTAGTCGAATAACTGCGACCGACCGAAACCAAGGTGAAAAACACCTGAACTGAAAATCGCGTTCCAGGGAAAATGAAATAGCATCCTGTCGGTGACTAAAATACTTGTGAAATCGAAGTGTCGACAAGTGCAACTAGTGCTCAAGTGTCTTAGGTTGTCATAGGAAGCACTAAAGTACTATGTTTTATTCAATTTAACAAAATGTTGCTCAAGAGAATAGAATATGTGAGTGTCTGTACGCTGAATTTGATGTTATAAAATATGGTGCTTTTGGTTTTGTTTTGTAAATATCAAGGGTAATAATGGACTTCCATCAATCGTCAAATTTTCAGATACCAAATGGAAGCATGAATGCACAATTGCTAAATCCTTAAGGCATTTGTTTCTTTGCTAGCTCTCTAGATAGAATATAAATCTTGGAATAAAAGTAGGTGTATTCTCAATTTTTCGGCCGATTGTATGCCAACCTTCGTCGCGTTTAGTGGTTTACGACTGAAAAAAGATTAATTACATAGTGTATGTTAATATGCATGAAAAACATAAAATAAATAATAATTTTGCGGGTTTTAAATACCTATGAAACTTATTTCAGCATTCAATCATTTGTTTTATTCTCAGATAGTACTACTGAAGCGGTTTAGGTGAAAGAAAAATGTACAGATCGGGCATTACGCGTATCATACATTGTTATTAACGTTTATGGTAAAAAATTATCGAAGATCGAGGTCGTTACGTGATAGACGAGGACCAGTAAGTAATGGAAATGACATGACATGACATGTCGTCCGAGAAACCATGTGAAATTTTTTTTGAAAACAAAACCCATTCATGTTCAAAAAATATATAGATCCTAAATGATAAACAAAAATTTACAAATATCCCCCAGTCCCACCAACAAGTTCGGCGAGCAAAACAAGCGCTGAATTTCTCAAAGGGGGTTTTATTAGTTCAACAAATAACCAGGGCTTCGGCTATTCATGATTCGGGCAGCGCGTTGAGAGAATTTAGCACACTTTGTTTTAATTTCTTTTAAACAAACGAGATGGTCTGGTTCATAATGGAAAATATCATAATAACCTCGGGAGTCATTGCGTAAGTATAAACTTGATATCATAAAAAATGAAGTGAAATTTGTACCACATCTTATATGTTCTATTTTAAATATTTCTTTGATGAAAGTTAGGAAAATGTTGTAACATAAAATATACAAAATATATAATGAAAAATGCAATGTTAAGATTTTTATAAACCTCGAAAAAGAGAACATTCTCATCTGGTGCAGCTTACCACCAACCGAATCGGAAGTGCCGTAATTGTTATAACACCGTTTTGCATTGCTAAAGATAAATGATGGGCTACATGAATCAAATCTTGCAACAAATACATTTGAAGACCAATCTATAGAACAAATTATATAGTTTTTGTAGTTCTGAGTTCATTCAAATTCAATAATTTTGAAATGTTTAATCATTGAATGATACATTATTTCTGAAACGGGTACTTGCGTAGAAGGTATGGATTAGAATAGAATTGATTTGTTCAAACTTCTTTTCCTTAGCATAAAGTCAGGTCCGAAGTAAATCGAAAAGCAGTCAGCACGCTACTGTGGTGCCTCTAGCAGACGTAGACTAAATCAAATGACACTTAATTTGTTAAGTAATAAGTAACCAACAATAGGTGAAAGTTTGAGACATTTATCTCTTATTTTTCGCAAAACTA
>KE525251.1:442550-457555 GCA_000441895.2 Anopheles sinensis | reverse complement strand
CGTTTTTCAGCGGCCAGAATGGAAAACCGTGAAAACGTTAGCCATATAACTGAAACTCAAGGAGACAACTCCCGTCGCCAGTTTGGAGTTAAGTTTGGGTCGTTATGAGACTATAAAATGTATTTAAATGCTCTATTTGGCATATACAAACGCTACATATGGTAAGATTTTCAATTTTGCTATTAAATCCTTAAATTACACTAGGTGGCCGTCTTGCCCCATACGGGTGGCACACTTGCCCCGAAGCACAAAAAAGTGCGTGATTTTTAACCATTTTTGAAACAATTTTAGTACAGTTGTTTTTGGCGTTTATGTTTCCGGAACTCAATGACAAGTGAAAAAAAATAGTGTGAAATTGTACTAAAAATAATGCCAGCGTTAAGCAAACAGATTTTAGTGAGTTACATAGAGAATTGCTTAACGTGGCAAACTTGCCCCAAATTCCGCTACAGTCACAAAATTTTACGTTCTTACTTTAATTGGTGTTTCCATTATTCTTCTTTTGGATTTTTTGGGATTTTAAAACTTTTGAACAAAATTAAACAATATAATAAAAAAATATTTCTGTTTTGTTAATAATTGGACCGCATTTGATACAGACTGATTTTGGCTTTATACCAACAATACCAACCGTATGAAACCAAATAGATCTCGTAAGTGTGGCATTATTATGATAATGGAAATTAATCTTCAACTGTGCACGAGATAGCTTCTTGGGCTAAGTTTAATCAAAGTCTAAGAACAACAAAACGGACAGTAAACCAACTTCTTTTATGATGGGTCTTTGTTAAGTTCAAGATAAATATTTGATGATTATTTTTTTCTATAGCCAAGAAAGCCGATAAAGTAACGGTCAAACACCAATAAGTTCCGTCGTATAATGTTATTCATTTCCTCCTTTGCAATGATTTCTGCACATCTAGCCTTGTGAAATTATTGCTTCGCAGTTGATCTCTGTAGCGGTATTTCACACGATGATAACTGCACGGCTGAGGCCATGCGCACCGCTTAAACTGTTATATACGGCATAGATCCCCACAGATTCCAGCTATCTACAGTTTGGAAACTAAATAGTACGTGCAATGGCATTCCCTAATGGTTCCAGGGCCGCTCCCATCGGGCATCGAGCTTATCGGGTTCGAGGTACGGACACGGAATTAGCCCGCGAACCGTGCCATCTTCGGTCAATTACGAATGCAGGTGTTAAAGGGTAGTCAATATGACCACAAACCCTTTTCCTCTGGGCCTCTCCGGGTCTTTACGCACTTGTCCGTGGTGTTCCGTCCGTGGGTGTTCGTTGGCGTGCGATGTTGCGTCGGAGCAGCTCCCAGCGGGTCCCGTGGCGGGCCCCCACTTTTATTGGCATTATTCACGAGAAGCTGGTCAGGTTTTTACGGCCCCGCGGGCACGGTTCCGGGGAGAGCGAGAAAAACGACTGACACTCACATGCAGCAAAGGTCACTATTAAAATGACCTCGAACTTGTGTGCCCATATTTATAAACACCCTTTTCCTTTGCGGACGCCCGTTCCTTGTGGGCCACGCGGCGCAGAGGTGGAGTTGGCCTGCCATTCATCTCCGGACTTCTATTCTTGGGCGCTCGCAGGTTTCGCCCATGTTGACGCTGGGCCAAAGTAGCAAAGCAAAGTAGTAACGTATGCTTCATAAATATTTATTCACATGCGCCGAACTGGATGTACTGCAGTCGGGGTTGGAATAATGTGCGCAAGCTTTTTGCTCAGTTTCGCCATCGTCCGATAAGCTGAGGATGAGTCGTGGAAAAGTGGGAAGTGGGTTGAAAGTTTTCCATTGAAGCTTGTCCTGTGCATCAATGCGGAGATCTTTCGCTTCCAATAGACTGATTCGAATTAGTTCGTTGATGTGTATGGGCAGTAGGCGCCATACTTGTCATTGCTTTTGAACTACCGGAAAAGTTCTTAAACTGACAATTTATTTATAATAGTCTCACGACTGCAATATAACCTTTGAATTTGTTTATTTTTCTTCGATTGTCATTCTATAAATTGATTTTAGCATAACAGTAGTTTCATCACACAAATGCTTATCAACTGCTTTCTGAAATTTACGAAACATGTCACTAGCTATCATATTCGGTGAACATTTATTTTCAAAAGAATTGTATCGTGATCAGGTTCAGCCATTTATAGTATCTTCATTATTTTAGATAAGATTAAATTTAATTCTTGTTATTTACATTCTGACAGTTAAGGGCATTATCTGTGCGTACAAACACTAGCATTTCTGAGATGGCCTGTTTGGCTAATTTTCTAACCCGTGAAATCACACGGCTGTTATAGCCCTCTCAACTCTAAAAGACCGAGTAGTTCATTCCATAGAAGCTACATTTATATTTGTTAAATAACGCAGTTCCAGGCCTCTCAACAAAAAAAGTATGTCATAGACGTGTCATATACTTCTTCAAATTTAGTTTGAAAACTAAAGATGTACCTAGTTGTATTGCTTAAAACTCAATTCCAGCAGAACTTTTTCCATCTGCAAAAGAAAACGAAGTGTTTCGGTAAAGTCCGATCAACCGTGAATGTTTTTCTCCAGTTATGGCGGAGTGATAAATTTAACGGATAAAGCACAACCAACGAGTGCTAAACAAATCATCGTTCGATCAAACCGTCGATTATCGTTGACATAATCGACGTTATTGATTATTTTCCCATGATCCTGTTTTCTTGCCTGCACCGTTCCAGACGGGCCTCCCTAAGTACGGTATTTTCCCGTAATCGAATAAGATCGATCGTTGTACCCTCCTTGGGCTGCACCGAGCAATTCCTAATACCGAATCCACCGATCCAATCCACCAGCCGCTTCGCAGTGCTCGCGAGCAGAGTAAATAGCACATAAATTATAGATCATCAGTTTAGAGCCCAATTGTCTAACGTGCAGCCGGTGCAGCGATCCATCAGCGCCAGGGAAGCATGGCCGGGAAGGAACAATGGATCTCAATCGAATGCTAAAGCTCTGTATTTTGCTCCAAACTGTGCTATCCCTCTCTCCAGCCAGCGAGGATAGTGAGCCGTTTTGGCAAACAAAAAAAGAAACCCAGTCAGTGGATCGCAGCTTTGTGCCTATTGGGACGTAATCGCGACAAAATCGCACTGCATCGTCTGGAGAGTACTGTACGCAAGCGGCGGCCATGGAAAGGTTAGACGGTGTAGCCATTTTTCATCGGCGGGTTTATCGGCGCTTGGCATGCACGTGCAGATAACAATCACGGAAATTGACCAGTATTTTGGTGAAATTTTGTAACCAGGTGCCCGGTGCATTCCTTTGTGGAAATCGCTCGGAGCGTGGAAAGGATCACCCGATAATGACGTTCGTTTTTGTGTGGAGTAGGAAGGAAATTGTTCATCCCAGTGCAGTAACGTGCTCTTTATGGAAAACGGAAGCAACGAGAATGTCAAAAGTGTACCTTGAGGACTCACCTCTTTGGCCAGCGCCCAAACACAAAAATCAACCTCGCAAAGCAGGAAAAATGATGCAGCAGCCGATTGTCCTAAAATACGGAGGACGATTCGTCCGTTCGCCACTGCAAACCCTTTCCTAACATTCCACAACGCCGCCGTTTGTTGACCAGGTCGATATGATCAGGTGTTTACGTGGTGCATGGTGCGCTGACTTATCGGCCGCTTTCGCCGTGTGAATTGTGATTCCGACCGGCGATTGTAATGTGGGAAAGGCAGAGTCCTGGGAATGTGCATTGTGTTGCGCTCGCCCTGCGCTTCGCGCTTCCTGGCGCTGCGGATGCTGCCGACCGGACGGTCTCAATTTGTACCGCCAGCCCATTCTGTGCCTAATCTATCCTCGATATCAAACATAACTCAATTACCATAAACCGAGTGCACCGGGGGTCGCAGCACGGGTCGGCATCGGCGAGGCCTGGCGTGGTGGAGGTACGATCTATCGATCGGAGGCGTTGCTGGCGACGAGCAACGGTACATTTGGCTCGTTTCGAAAACAATGGCACGGATCGGAGATGCACCTTTCTCGATTTCTGCGATTTTCTTTTCCGGGGCCTCGTCGCAACTGGACGAACGAGCTATGCAGTCATGCTAGATTTAGCATTACAGCGCAGGCCGTTGGGAAGGAATTGAAGTGAGGAAGTTTTTCTGAGCCCTTATTGGTGATTTTTTGAATAATTTTCAACATGGTTTTTAGAGTACAAAAATTTAATTATAGAAAGTTTTTTTTTCACCAAAGTACATTTGAAAATTCCAACGATTGCAGCTAAGTTAATGCACGACTTTTACATATTTATTAAAATGTTCATTTCTATAACATTTCTATAAATCGATGGGATCCTCGATTGATCAATCGATCGAATGGGATCCTTAGTGGTGCTCGAAAGAGTATCAACATTGTAAGGCCGTCTGTATCAATATCTTTTAGGATGATGTTTGCGCTTTTCAGTGGCATTTTATTTGTAGACTAAACGCTACTTCAGTCACAGGATTGAGTTGGCCTGATTCAGGAAGAGCAATGCTTCTCGCGCTATCACAGATGATGAAAGGTATTGGGTAATTAAGTACTAGAAAGGAAAAGATTGGTAATATATTTCGTCTTTAGTTTTAAAAGCGATGGTAAATTATGAGAGCATTAAATCATTTTATATTGTTTTCTTACTTAGTGTCCGATTTGAAGATTTGTCTATATTTATTCAGATCGTTCGATCGGATCGAACCGTTTCATTTGAAATCCTTAAGAGACTTTGAAAGACTACAGGTATGTCAAGTCAAATTTATATTCACAGAACAATACATTACGGGTGAGGTGTTTCAAAAGTATTTTTTTATTTCTATTGGCATTTAAGAATTGTTTGGCAAAATGTATACATGTAGTTTGATTCAAAATGATTAAAATCGAATCAAATCTACACGATATGTACTGGGAAAATATACTGTCATTTTTAAATCTTCTATTCCTAATAAGAAGAAGAAACAACGAAATCCTTTTTTAACGTTTTCCCTCCAATGAGTGAAGAGGTTTCTAGCTGTTCGAACTAATTTTCTTTGCGGTCAAGAAATCGAAAATTATCTATTTAATATTCATTGCCGCGTAGGATTGCTGTAAGGAATTCCATGAGGTTATTAATAAATCATTCTTTTACTGCTGATTTTATTTTCACGACCCATACGATCGGCTACGATGAGTGTCGTTCAGGCAGCTTTCTGGTGAATGTTGATCACTATATCCTTAAACGATAATGATCGTAAGTTCACCAAATGCCCATAGCTGACGAATCAGCGGTAAGAGAGCTATGATGGTAGAAGTTATGGGTTGCTCGTCATCAAACGCCGGAGATTTATTCGTTTTAGTCGATATTGGATGGTCTTTGGCAGCCGCAGGACAACATTTGGACAGCCGTTAAAATCGTTTTTAATTTGAATCGATCTGGAGTGATTGGAAGATTCGGTTCAAAGTCGTAGATTTTGGGATGTGGGTTTCGCCCCTGAAAGGAGAAAAAACATAATATGTCCGCCAATCATGCCCGGTACGGTGACGACGACACTGGCGGTAAAAGGTTTTTGGCCGGAAGGGTTCAAAAGCAGGTGAGATAACCGCATCGTTAAAACGATGATTTATACAAGCAGGAAACTAATCGGACGATCGACTTAAATGATCATCGGAGCTCGGTCACTGATCAAGAACCAGTTTCGAATGGTTGGAAAAAGGAAAGATGGTAGTGTTTTGATGGAAGTCGTCAAACGATTGTGTGCTGTATTTTGAAGATGTGTTTTATTCCAAATCAACCAAAGGAAGATGTTGCCAAGAAGTGATATATTTGAGCCGAGATTTTTAAACCCTCTGCCAGTAGGTTGTTGTTAAATTGGGTTTTGTTCTGCGAATCATAACGAAGACCCTTTTTTAACTTATATTGTTGGATTATAAGAAGCCGACCGGAACCTTTGTCAGCCATTTTGTCATTAATTAGTAAACTTGAAATCGTTTAAGACTAGCAGAGTAAAATAATACTTGGTTTAATTTAAAGTTATTTTGGAAAGTAAGAATAAATAAGGCTCGACAGGTTGTAGCTGTGATAGGTTGAACAAATTGACCAAAACAAACGATTGAAAAGACGGATCTTGCAAAACATAGGCTGAGATAGTGAACAAACATTTCAGCTAACACACAAGCTTAGACAACATGCAAGCTTCTGGCCGAAGATAAGTTGTAGGCACCGACGACGCACAAGTTCGGAAGAAGCGCTGTGCCATCCCTTCGAAATGAATTGGATAATAAAACAGAAAACATCAGATAATGATATTAGGATGGTCTCGCGGCCATGGCTAGAAAGCGGCTGCGGGTTCACGTGCCGTTCAGCGAAAACCCGCCGACCTGTGGCCTGCCCGGAGGAATTCCAACTGGCCGCTAACGGCGGTGAAAAGGCTATCCGCGGTGGTGCAGTGCAAGAATACGAGTTAATTTGTGGAATGAAGCCAGCAATAATAACAATGATGGTAAACACAACCCCATCGGGAGGGCAGGGGAGAGCAGGGCGGTCCTTGGGTAGGTGAGTGGGTTGCGGGCATGGCGACGGTTTGGGTCACCATCGTTTACAATGTCTGCCAAACGGGCTTGTCTGGAGCCTCTCGACCTGCGATGCATGCGGTGCACTTGGGGTCCTTTCGGAACCATACATGAATGACTTCTATTCAAGGCTCGGCGGCGAACGAAGCCACCGCCAATTGCCGGAGCTGTCGTCATCTGTTGTGGCGGACTGGCCTTATCTTTGCGATCGATGAAGATGAAACCTGTGTGAATTGTGTTATACCCGGGGGGACGTATAATTTTCCTATCGATGGCAATTTATAAATTGTTTTTCCTGCTTCGCTCTCTTCTTTCCGCTTTCATGCTTTCTGTCCCACTTTTCCATCGCGTATATGCAGGAAAATCCCATCGTATCGGTTCATTTGAACCAAACGTTAGACCAACGTTTTGCGTCGATGTTAGAATCGAAGGAAAATTTTGGCTTGGGAATATCTGCAAAATTTATTTTCAAGTATGAAAGGTTTTATTTTCTGCTCATTAGACAGTTTTCATAGTATCACACAAAATAATACAAAATCGCCTTCCTAATTTCCTTTCTCTAAGAATCCTAGTTTGAATGAAGTTTACTGATTCGCATACAATAATACTATCTTGTTTAAAAACATAAAAAACCACCTAAATCTGCATTTCCATATTGTTGTAAATACACTGGTTATGTAAACTGTTATTATTTATAAGGCATCCTCCTTTTTTCAAAATGCTGTATAGCTATAGTATTCGAGATAAAGAAAATATATTTGTCCGTGTTTGAAGCAAATTTAAAGATTGATATTACCGAGTTGTTTTTCATCTAATATCATCAGCATCTAATCCCCTAACAGTTCTACTCAGTATAACACATAACGTCGTGTGTTCTTCTTAGAGGTTTTCCAAAATTTAAGCAACACTAAGGTAAACTATATCGTTCAATTTATTTTATATGCTAGAGGCTTTTGTTTGCCACAATTTGATTCGAGTTAAAACTGGGTTGCTAGTTTTTATTCAGGCGATATTGATTCCATTTTGTTTGCTCAAACATCCTGTATTAGAGAACAAATAAGTAAAAACTGGCCCCATTTGGTTTGGAGTATCGGATTGATTATTCTTAATCTGTCTTATTCGACACAGGTCTGCAGAAGTAAACCAAAAGCAGATCCGGTACCAAAATTTCCCTAGAATTCCCATAGGTTTTGTATTGTTTTGTTTTTGAATTCGAAATCCTCATGATTCAGCCACCAGGGCCCCTCGTTCGGTGCTTGGTGTTCAATTCCTCACACTTCAGATCACCGTAGCAGACTGCACGGTCTGGCGCACGAAAATGAAACGAAGTTTCCGTGTTTGTTTAAGAGCACCTAAATGAGACCATTTGCTGTCCGGAGGAATCGTGTTTTAAAATTCCACCGCAGGTTTTACGATTCATTTTCATTATTAAATTGCTGCTATTTAGGATTAAATTACCGATTCTACGGGTAACACCGTGTAGCACTGTCACTCCAGCCTCCTCTGGCCATGCGGTCTGCTCCGGGGGTTTTCTTACTCCTGCAAACCCGCTGGGACCATCCGAGCCTTCTCTTCCCTGTCATCCCCCTCACCATCCTCCGTATCAATGATGCGGACCGGGATGACGCGCGTGATGGAAATTTATGGAAATACGAATGATAATCAATTTTTGTCGAGCGATACGAGGTCGAACGGCTTGAAAGGTGACCACCGATCGATTTCATCTCACACGTTTCGGATGAGCCCGCGTCGTATCGGGGCCGTACGAGCGAGTGATCGCTTTGGAATAAATGTGACAGAAAGCGTCGACATGAGGGCAGGTTGATATTTATGAATAAATTTACCTTCATTACTCCAATAGTTTACCAAATTTTACGACCTTCGCGAGCTTGAGCGCTCGAGTCGCGGTCAACTGTCTACCCCTCCGCCCGGGCCATGTTACATTTCGAAGGTGGAATTTGGTCCCGGCAGCAAGGTGTCATAAGTGCAATTCCATTGATCACAACATGGAAAATCGAGGAACACACGAATCGAAAAATTTCTTCGTTTCGAAACGTTGTGCCAGATTGAGTGCCCTGATTGTATAAATTTTGAATCTATTCGAAATCTTATTTTGCCCTGGCATGTGGGTGAGTGTGTGTGTGTGTGTGTGTGTGTGTGTGCAAGGCAGAGACTTCTAAAAGTATAATTATCAAGTTTTTGGCGAATAAAAGTCAAACGTATCACATGGAATCATCTTGGGAGGTCCGTTTGACTGATGGTATTGAGAAGAATTAAATTTTACCTGCTGCGCAAAAGTCAGCAGGATATCCAATAATAAAAGGAATTCGACCAATTTTAGTGCACAATTGTTTTTAGGCTTGCTGTCCTTATTTCATGCGATTACCACAATCATAAATCATCGTGCTTGATGCAAGATGAAAGTATACTTGATGCGATGAACGATCTAGTAACTAAACGTTCCTCGGTCAGGTGACCGAAAAGCTGCCACTGAAACTGGCAAAGTCGGCCTTGTAAGATTGTGGTGTCAATAAACATCCCCTAATTAGCAGTGATAGACAACTAACCACGCTAGCCAGCAGGAAGCTTCAACATTCGGCAAAAGAATGACAAAGAGGAAACGATTGGAATCGCGAAAGAAGAATCCTGAGACGAGACAGTCTGAGGGTCTCGAAGGCGTGGAACATTTTGAACTTCAATGAAGCTACTACTTCGAAATGAGCATGTGAGCTTCGCCAGTTTTAATGGATGTTAATGCTAAATGGCAAATTTTGCTGCTCCTGGCTAGCACAATAGTTTACGAGCTAAATTTCAAACAGGTTAGATGAGGAAGGGATGTGGCGAAAAACATAATGCTGTCGATAAAAATAAAGCAATAAAAGTGTTTTACATATCCATAAAATGTGATAAAATCAGTCCTGATCACGCTATATGATCTTACTAATTGAAGAATAGATATGATATCCGTATTAGGGAGGGTATGATATTGCGCATGGTGAGACAGATGGTGATGGAAACTTATCAGGTTATTGGCTCGATTTTCCACTATTGTTGTGTGGTTATTTTCAGTACGAGACGAAATATGCCAAAACGAAGTTCAGGCGAAATATAATTTGAAATTGTCTAGAGTAGTTCTTTTTTAATCTTAAAAAACTGAAATGATTATGTGTACTCTTGTTTTGTTATTTATTTATTAACCAATTTGTTCCTGAAAACAGGTGTAATAATTGCCATAACATTGTATTTTACTTAACGACTATAATTCTAACTTAATGGATTTGATCATTAATGCTTCTTCAAAAAATTATATTTAAAATCGCTTTTTTACGATTATCAGCGAACGATCGTGCAATCAGTAGCATTCTGCTACAAAGTTGAGATCCAACATGGGAAGAGATTTGAGCCGTTGTTGTTTGCTTATAGAGTCATTCTTATTTTGCTCAAAAATTATTACCTTGTTCTCACTTAGCAGAATTGGTTCAAACGAGGCAATGATCGGCAATCCCGCTTCATTCTGGTGCATTTTCTGCTACATTATGGTACCGGTTGGTGGTAAGTGTTCGCATCCGAGCCTGAGAAATGATCCATATTTTAGAGAATTATAACAAATATATGCATATTTCGCGTCTAATTAGCATTATCGTAACCGTAAAGTATCGTATCTATTAATTTGAAATCGGTTTTATTGCGAATATTAATACAAATATCGAACACACTGGCGGAAAGAACGAGCTCGCCTCGTTTCGTACTGCACGGTACCGGTCGCCGATGCGCCAACACGCCGGGAACTTAAAAGGTTCGCGAGGTACTGGAGGGAGAAACTGGCAAATGTGTATCATTCGTTTCGGCCGGTGCCATCTATAAAGAAGATCCGACATGCGATAGGTGACACTGGGCTGAATGTTGCAAGCTCTGTCACTACCGGTACACACATAAAGATGGCGATCAATGGATGAAAAATGTCGTGGACATTACTTTTTGCCTGGCGACTTCGCTCGATTATGGTTCTAGCGTTTTCCGACCAGCGTCGGATGAAAGGTAATTACGGACCGAAAGCAGACAGTGAGTGGTGCTTGGAAGACGCCACCGGATTACTTTCAGCTGAACAGAGGATGGTTATGGACGTAACAAAGATGCATCGTATTTGTGCTTCGAATACTGCTTGGATGCTACCGAACTAGGCAAAAGCCGTTACTGGACGAGAGGACTTAACACAGGACAGTAATTTTGATGAAGAGCACTACGAACGGAATCCGGGATTCGTTTGTTTGGAAGATTGTTAATGTTATGTATTTGAAACAAATTCTGAAATGTTCAAAAAACTATGACGCTATTCTTTTGATGACGAATTGTTTTACTTTGTTGAATATTAAAGACGTTTACACGATTTCAGAGTGACTTGCCGCTAGAATATGATATCGGGTTTGATCGCTAAATGTTTTCCATTCTTTCTTTTGTCTTTGAACATTGCGATTCTCTCAACTCACTCCCACTTTCGTTATTCTGTATGACATTTTTACATTTGTGTTATGATACTTTTATGATCCAACAATTTCTTTCGTAACTTACGGGGGGAGTTAGCAGGATTAATATGATTTGAATTAAACTATTTCTTACTGTCGTAAACAAAAATAATAGTTCATAAAAAGCAGAGCACATTTTTTCCGCGATGAAAACAACATCAAACAAGCACAGTTGAAAAGCAGCGGGAAACGGTTTTCGGTTCGTAAAACATAGATTAAATGGCTATGCTATTCAGGTCAGTCCAGTGATTACAGTTCCGTCCATTTTTGGGCACGAGACTGTAGGCAAATCTGGGCAAACTCTCGATCTCTGACCAAACCATGAGTGACGGGCTGGACCAATGTTAGTAAAGCATACCAACAGCAGCAGCAGGAGCAGTAGAGGGACCAGATATAACTTAATTGGCAGTGGTCAAGATCCTATCGGTGGGTCTGAGCCGATGTCCAGCGACATTCAGATAGCGCTATCCGGAATCACCCGCCCGTGCGGTATCGTAGATTACCATTAGATTGTCAGCAGGTCGCTAGAAACAATCATCTCCTGGTCGGCCGTCACTGCTGGGCCGACGACCATTTCTGATGAGCAGCGACCTCGTAATAAAATTTTAGTAGAGCGATAATTTACATCCTTAGTCGTGATTATTACTGCACGGTTTTTATGTTGATGAGGCAAAATCAGAGGGATTCGAATTACCGATTTTGGCTGCGGGTTATGACGTGCTTGATGTTGATTTTAGGAGAAATTTCAATATAGTTCTGTATCTCAATCGCGATCGAACGGCGCAACCGAACCAAGAGAATGGTTTTGTGGATGTAACTGAAGCACTCTGGAAAAAGATCTAGAGCACACTACCCTATCGACTGCATTCGTTAGGTGCGAGTCTGCACAGATTTTATGCTTAACAGCCACAACTTTACAACGGTGTGGATCGACTCCGCACGGTGTGCCGGTGGTGTTTACCAACAAACAGTTCGCACCTTAGCGCTCTGCTTAATTTTGCACAGTTGGACGATAATTGGGTTGTCTCGTGTCCATGTGGTCCACGAGTAGCGACTTTCGAGCACGAGCGCACTCTCGTATACGATCACCACGGGCATGATGCCGCCACCTACTGTGGAACAGGAGGGATCCTACCAAGAACGGGGCAACTGGGCGCATCATCCGTTCGGATGCTAAGTGACCGATTAGTGCTAAAATAAAACGGCACTCACGCTGGCAGTGGACTGGCACAGAGTGCTGGCAGTCCAGGAAGTTATTTATGAGTTTTACGATCGGAAAAGCTCTTCCCATGACCGAGAGCTAGCGGTGCAGTCTGTGGGGCAACACAAAATAAATGCACATGCTCTGGTAAATTGCACACAATAGGAAAAGATAATCGACTGCACTCCTTTCTTGCCATGGTCGGCATTCAGCAGTTCCGAACGTTCGCCGAGCCTCCCGGGTTCGTTAGCAGGTTCCGGTGGACGATACTTCCCCCTGCGGTGTAGTACTTTTATAGGTAAATAAATTCGGTGACGACATTGTAATAAGCAATTTGTACCATTTCAACATTATTGCATCTTGCACAGCTATTGTCTCGGGAGTATAGCGCCCGTACAATCACAATATGAAATGACCTTTCATCGTTAGTGTTCTGCTGTACCTTGAGAAGGAATACTATTAACCTTGTGTTAGAGATATATTTTTGATAATATTGATGTCAAAAAGATGTGTAGAGAATGTCGCAATTCTGCAAGTGAAAAATTTGAACAAATGTATTAGAAAATACCATCTAAGGAATCCTGAAGGAGGTAAAAACAAGGTGGTTTGTGGCATTACACATGAATAATTTAAACTTTTACAAATATCCGGACACATTTTAATATTATGTAATCTTCACGAAAAAGTTGAAGTTCACTGATGGATAGAGGTTATTCTTGAAATTCATGTGCTAATTTTAATGAAATTTTAATGCTTCTTTACATGACTAACCATGGCATGCATTACTGTGCATTTCTGGTGTTAGTGCAGTCTTCCGGAAGTCTTCGATATTGAATCGATATGGATCATCATTAAGACCAATTGTTGTTGCGAGGTCATTTTTGTATTAGTTTACATTAAAACCAAATTGGAATCGAGCTGGTTAAAATATAATTTTTTGAACAAGTGCTTATTAATTGTAGAACAAGTAGTTTGCCACTTCCGATAAACCGTACGCGACCAAACTCAGTCACCGCAGTCCCAGACGACGTACAGGCCTCGAGTGAAGTTGGGGGTGTGAAAGCAAAGGTCATCTTTCCGTGGGGACTGCTCCCGAGAACGTGGAAAATGTAGCGCAAGCTAGCCGCGACAAAAAGGCTCGTCGATGGCAAAACACCGTTTATCCATTCGTTTGAATTAATCGACACTCTCTGCGTGTCGTGACTTGATTGGAATTCATTTATTGTTGCTTCCCTTCCTTATCGCTGCCACATTTATTTTCCTACCCCGCCGTTGTCGCTGCGACGAGCGCTTATCTACCAGAAGCATTTAATATATGTCACCGTGGAGACAAATCCAGCAAACCGCACCGTTTCGTTGCCGTCGTCGTCGTCGTCGTCGTCGTCGTCATCCCGATTCTGACGAAGACCTCTCGTTGGCAAACCGCGGTCATACGGATCCGGTGTGGTTCATCCGTCTATTTGTTAGGCGCACCGGCGGGAGAGCAGCGGTGGACGACACGGTCAGCTGGTATCGGTTGACAGGGTACAAGAGTATGCCCAACAGCTTAAGATTAATTTCAGCGCTTTACGGTGACGACGCCCGGCTTGAACGCTTCTTCACACGGCCAAGAGGAAAGGGTGCTAGAAAGCGGACCTCGCGATCGTGTGCTTTACGGTTTAGCGTTCGAGCTGGCGTTTCCTAGGGAGTTTGTAAAGGACGGGAGTTGTTGGTTGTAGTAGTAGTTGTAGAAGTAGCAGTAGTAGGGATGGAAGCATTACAAGCTTAACCACATTCCAAGCGATCTGCACGCACCGTGGTGACAAAATTGCTTTTTTTCAACCGCGAAAAGATGACGGCTTCGCACCTTACCGAAAGCGTATTTTACAACCATCACGATACGGGGCCGGTTCGGCCGGTGGAATCGGAATGCCGAGGCGGATGATTATTGATGCTGCTCTCAATTTCGAATTAAAATAAGATTAATGATAATCGCTCCGGATCGTGGCAGCCGCCCGAAGAGCGACGAAGAGCCGTACTCCAATTTTGGCTCCTCCGTTTCGGGTGGTTTGGAAGTCACGCCTTTCGTCGATCTTGCTGTTTTCTGGTGCTTTCGAGCTGTTACCGCTGTGTCGGAGCTTCCAATCGACTGATCCCACCGATCGACTTCTCGGCGCGTTCGTGTTTGTTTTGTCGCGACGGATATTTGATATCGCACGGGTCTCCGGATAAAGCTTCCCCGCCCGCTGTCGTCGCCGACTGCTTACGCGGCAGGATCTCTTAGACGGCATATCGCGGAGATTGAGTACGATAGACGCTTCGTTTTGGGGCTCTTCGTCCTGAACCACCGGGTCCGATGCGATCGGTAAAAATGACTATAAATGCATGATTTATCATGGCATCATCGAGGCTCAAGCTGCTGCAGCAGGACAGGTTTGCTTTCGGTATAAATAACTTGTGTCACCACCGAAAATGTAGCATTGATCAAGGTTGATCATTTATATTCTTTGTTTTGTCGATTGGTCAGAAACATTCAAATTCTATTTCGGAATTTAAATCTTGGAAAGATATTACCAATTTCCTTTTCTACGGTTTTTTCCATGATTCGGAAACAAGAGCTTTCGAAGTTGTTTCAATCAAACGGAAGACTAGTGATTTTTTTTATATTTTAAACGATATTTCCAATGCAGAAGATAAAGATATTTTTTTTAAATAACTCATTAAACGATATCATTATTTTTG
>KE525251.1:366014-423303 GCA_000441895.2 Anopheles sinensis | reverse complement strand
CATACTAAATTTTCAATTTCATTCCTATAACTGCGGTAAGGTCGAAAAACGTTAGTTCATTACAATTGACAGCTGATCACACAAATTCTACCGTACCGATTTACACCAAACTTTGCTAAAGGATAGTGAGCTTTCTAACATACCCATATGATCATCAAAGTAATACAGTGAATCATACTTTGTGGTTCAAAATTGTTCGTTTTTCCACTCATAGTTCGCAATTGTTCAATCGATACAGGAATGGTGAAACTAAATATAAAATGAAAATGCTTCTCAGTTAGAAAATTTTGTCTTCCCGGATGAAATCGGGTTAATCAGCTAGTACCTAATAAATTACAGGACCTCCCTTTCCCCCCCTCCCACCCCTTTAAAATGTTTTAAAATTTTCAAGAGCAACCTCCACGCTGATCAACGGTTTAACAGGTAGGTGGTATAGAGTTGTCAATCAATCGGTGGTAGCCGTCCATGTGTACTCGAGTAATTTGGAAAGCCTTTTCGTGAAGACTCTCCCCAAAATGCCCAATTATGCCCGATTGCTCTACGATAACTGTGCTTCACCACTTTCGCCCGCAGCTGGTCGGCATGGTTTCAAGAGATCTTAACGGCGTGTCGAGTTCGATGTCACCGAAGGTGACTCAAGTTGAGTAACCAAATTTACATCCACTTGTTGTGGACATATTAATTTTCGGACCGAAGCATCTCCCTTTCATGTTTGTTCCTTTTTCCATGTTCGACGATGTCCAAATTTACAATATCTCTGTACACTGTTTGTTTGCCAGCTAACATTTCTCGAGACCATCAAGACGCTAAAGTGTCCTGAAGCTGGAGAATTCCATTTTCAAGCCCACTGTTGTCTGCAGTTCATACATGAACATTCAATCCTTCTTGTTTTCACAATCGACACATGACAATAGCAATTAGTTCCCAGTAGCGTAATTACATGTTGACCACTTCGCATATCCTGAAGCATGAGACAAGCTCGAAATACGAAGCTTGAAATCTGCTTTACTTTTCGAAACTCAAAAACCAGCTTGGCCAACCAATCAACTTTGTTCACATTATTTTGCGTAAAACTTTGTTTTGACGTATCCAGATCCGGACCTACGTACATTTGGAGTTCATTTTCGTAGATGTACGTTTATCCTGAAAGAAAAAAAGAAGTCACGCTGAGTTCGACGCACCTTTACGAAGATTAATTTAATATTTGGCTCGGGTTTGTTTACACCACAAAACACCAGTGTGGAGCATAAAATTAACAGTCATCATCTTCGTCCGCCCCCGCACTCTCAACGTCCATGGCACCTTCGTCTGACGGATGGTAAGGGTGTGAGGACTGGAGCGTCCTCACGGTGCGCCCGAAAACATGCACGCCATGAGAACCATTGCGACTGCACGAACTGTCGGACGCGTGGGTAGAGAGAGTTTGTTTCAGTGGGAATGTAGTTCGCGCTCAGCCTGTTTTTAACGCTCCTTAAAGCCGTCTCGAATGAATCACCAGCCATTCCGGTGTGTCTGCGGGTGCTTTGGTTGGCAATGTATGTCTTGGGCGACGGGATGCCAGTCAATCCAATCCATCCGTCCATCAGATCGAGGCTGTGAAGCGCGTGTCAGACCGTTCCTGGATGAGCCTGCCAGCCAGACAGGCCGGGATCGCGGACCTTTTGCTTCCAACGCTGGCACCGTTTACATCCGCCTAGTCTAATTTACCATCATCAGCCATCAAATTATGACGAAATGCCGCTGCTCCTCCAACGCAGTTTTGTAATTTCCGTGGCACACTGGGCGTTTTTGGCGGGTTGCATTTTAGTCTTTGCGATTCCATTAAGAATCGGACGGGGTGTGAATGTCAGTCGGGCGATTGAAATCTAGGTGGAGTGTTTAAATCGTGTAAATATTTCAAACAAAAGCTCGGGTTAATCACCGAAAATTTTAGGGCATGACGTGCCTTGATTAATATTGTCAACGCATTTGAAATTTATCGATTTTCAAGCTAAAATCATTACCCTCAATCAAACTGTGAAATAACATCCGTGCAACTTTTTCCTCAAGTGTAATGGTTTTCATGATTCATCATTCCAAAGGATAAATTATAATTTCACACTCCGATGAAACTAAAATTCACCCAAATTAAATGTGTTCCTCAGTATTCTACCCAAAAAAAGGAGGTATCGTTATATCCGATGGCGCTATAGTCTATGCATGTAACTACCTTTTTTATCTGTATTTAATTATCTTTTTGTAAGAACTTATTGAGCTGTTGATTTTTTTTCTTGTCCTTAATTTATAGTAAAGTCCATTTTCTAACATTGGGCTGCTTTAAGCAAGTAAGCATACCAAGCAGAAATGATCTCATATCTGTTTCAACGCATATACTTTCCTTACAAATTGCAGTCTTCACAACTCGACATAAAATTGAACTCTATATATTTTTATTTCGTTATTAAGCTTTGAATTTTTGTTTTGAAGGCTTAAACAATGTAAAGTAAAACAGTTCTCAATATCTTAGTGTTGGATTTGATCAGATTGGTTTTGATAGATAGTTTTGATTTTAAAAATTAAATTAGTGAAATAGCAAAAAAATATCAGATTCTATACTTTAATTCTCACAGAAGTTTTCTACTTGCAGATCAAATCTGATCTGTTTTGTTATGTTTTCCAGTTCTTTTTATAGGGAGCATAGAAAAGTGGAATCTTTTGACTTCACAGCCTAAACTGACAGATCTAACGCTTACGGTGGTGATAATTACACATTTTGCATTTGATGGAGGAAGAACCGAAATTATAGTTGAATTGTAGTTGATTACCGAAATCAAGAGCATTACAAGCCGTCGCTAGCTGCAAGCACACTTCCTCGCGTTCTCTAACACGGGTTTCCCTTTCACCAGTAGGGTGGCCTGCCACAAACGCGGCTCGGGAAACTGGATCAGCCAGCAGTGTAGCCGTAACGTTTCCAGCTGAGCCAGAAGCCGAATCTTCGGAATCTCTCCTCCACGATTCCCGGGACCGTGAGCACGAGCCGTGTGAACTGGGAAGCTTTATCTAAATTACAGGAAAAACGTAAACACTGGCTTGCCACTCTTCTGCTCATGCTGTTTCGGCATCCGCGCACTTAGAGCCCACGTCCGAGCCTCGCGTCCGAACCGGTCCGGTAGCAGCAGTGAACGGATTTTCCACGGTGCGGCGCAATCTGTTCGCTGGCAAAAATCGATTAGCCCGGACGCGCGTCCCTTCCAAAATTGGATGGTTTTAATTGTATCGAATTGTTGCCCCACAACCATGGATAACCTGGACCCGGTAGCAAAAGCCTTTGAACCGGTCGTCGGATCGCAGCGCTCGCTGATTGTGTGTGAACAATAACGCAAGACTAGTAGCATTTTGTTGGTGGTAGCGATAAATAAACCGCTCTATCCACCAGGAGCCGTTTTGAATTTCCATAAAAACATGCTAACTTATTTAACTTTCTCGAAAACCGGAACGTCCTTTTTTAGCAAGATAAAATAAAACATAATTCATTAAAAGAAAATCTTTTATAACATCGAGTACTTGTTGAATAAGGGTATTTTCTGTCGCTGAATATGCGAATCCCTTAAGAACAGTCTTGCTTCTAAAATGGTCGCTAACACAACAGCAGCATCTTGAGCTAGCAGCTAATTATCTCGCGCAAAGAATTCATTAGCTGGGCAAAAAGTTGCTACCGAAAAGAGGTGGAATCAAGAGCATCCAAAGCTGGCCTTGAGACCGCACCGTTTAATGAAGCACTGAAATCGATGAAACGTATCTAACTAGGCGGTACCACGTGCATCAAAGGCGCTTAACTGTAATTAGAGTTGCTTTGTAGCCGCTATTGAACCAGATGTGAACATGAATAGGTTCAGTGAAAGAGCTCATCAGCCGTTTCCCTACAATAGATTACCTGTTCACTGGTCTTGCCTGGTGGTTTGATTTTATAGTCAACATTTTTAAACTATTTTATATTATTGTATCATTTTAATTACAATTTGTTTAGTCCTCAGACTAGAACTTTTATGTAAGTCATGATACATGTTGTTCTTTTCAGGAACCTGTTTGAAAAATTATACAACCAGGTTAGGTGCAAAGATAATGTTATTGTTGCTAATAGATAATTCATTAATGCTTTACAAAATTAGCGAAGCAATTACGTAAATAACGTAATATCTTTAGCTGAGGTAACAAAATTGCATTAACATAAACAACTAACAAATGTCCTTTCAATCCATAGAGAATTTTTGAATAAAAAGGACCATCATAATGGTCGATACGCTCTACATAACCTCCCAGCAAATAATCGTCGGTAAGTGCGATCGGCGAGCTGGGAACGCTTTCTAACCAGTGCTCTCAAAAAACCCTTTCGCAAATCTAGGATGCGTATTTCTCAGGCCCGGAATGCGGGGAGGCAAAACGCGAGCACTAATTCTCTATATTTAACAATAGATTATCTAATTGAACCGTGAATTCTGACGATTCGCTGGGTCGGTTCCCAACGAATTAAAAATCAATAAAGCCAAATTGTTTTTCGTGGTAGAAAAAGCGGGGGAAACCCATGGAAAGAGATCATCGCGGTGCGCTTCTGAGCCATCGCGGGACAAGGGCGCCTGCAGCCATCGGAAGGTTCTACGAGCGATTCTGTATGCCTGGCGGCCTGGAGGGCACCTGATAGTACCACCGTGGAGCGCTGGCTCAGGCGTAACCCGTAATTTTCGATTCATTCATAGGCGCTCAGCCGTCTTTCGTAGCTCTTCTTTTGACCCGGGTAGGCGCTGGAACTACGCTGAGCTCAGAATGGCGAGAATTACGACGGTGGTCCAGGCACACGGCACCGTGGTGTTGTTGGCTACTGTTTGGAGGGAAATCATCGAATCCAGTGAGCAATCGAATCGTAATGGATCAATTAATAACTAAACCACATTCTTTTCCCTCGCTCGGCTAAGCTGAATCCAATAATTTATTGTATCGGAACGCCTGCCCGGATCGCAACGATGGGAAAAACGATTGAAGTTACGCTACACAGGAAATTATCTAACTGGACTAGCGTAGTTTTGGTGTACGTTGTTTCCTTCTCGATTCGGCGGTAGCAAAAAGTAAACGGCATTTCGGGAACTTCCTGTGTGGTGTGGGGAACCGAGGTTGGGACATAGTTGGGATGGGATTTTTACCTTGGGAGAATCTTTAATCGATAAAACGTTTAATAGAGGAAACTGTATGGAAGCTAATTTCATAAATTTAGTGTTTTGGGTTAAATCGCTACTTTTCTAATTGTTTTTACAGGGCAGTGTGTTTATCCAACATGATCTATTAAGGTTTTGTCTGGTTTATTGATTCTGTAGTCACAAAAATTTATTTATCTTGAAAGATTACTGAAGGATCTCCGACGGTCTCTTTGACAAATTGTACCACGAAAAGTTACTTGCGTAAAAGCGTGTTACACCGATTGCTTGGATCTCAAATGGAATCATTCTGCAGAAAGAACACATTAAATGACCGATTACGGGCGTAGTCCGTGAGATGGAGATGATCCGATTTAGTAACAGCTAATCACACAAAATGGGAGCATCACGTCTAGCATCAAATTGCACACCTCCAAGTCGCACGATTCCGGGCCGAACCCACCGAAACGGGTCAGTTTGTCGTGATCAATTGAGTGCAATTTATTACGAAATGAGGGTGAATTATGCCTCAACTTTGCTCTCTTCACGCCGGTTACGATTTTGATATGTTTTGCTGGACGTGTATGTCGATCATCGGCTATGAGGGGGGGATCGTCGCTGATCTCAATTTTTCCGATGGCGGTCTCGGGAGGAAAAGGTTCTACTATTTTGGAGCCGGGATCGACCGGGATTGCTCGGGATAAACGTGGAAAGCATGTATTAGCCCGTTTGAGAACGTTTCAGCTCAGTGTGGCTCCGTGGCCGCGAGGGGATGGTGCGAGATTTTCCGTGTAATTTCCCCGATCGGGGGCTCCACAGGGCTTTCATTCGGGCGCGATTTTGTGCCACAAAAGTCGAGGTGGAGAAAAGTGCATGTGCTGCATGCGCGGCGAAAGCACATGTGCGCAGACTCCCACAAGATGGCTACGCTTGCGACTACAGTTGCCCCGCGACCCATCCGGTCCGTTGGCACTGGCTGGGTGATATTATTCACGCTTCGATTTCCGTGCCCCATTCGGGGCAGTGCAGTTCTTCGGGTTGTCCAAAACGATGGATACGTGCTGATCAATATTTCACGGGAAAATTTATGTTTCATTTCATTTGTAATAAATTTATGGCAATTTTGCCTTAGAGAAGGTGAGTTCACACAAGTGCACACGGTCGGTGCCGACGGTCCAATGTTAGACGCAGACACAGACCTTGGTACCAGCCGGTAATCGACGTGGGGCGAAGAAAGTTCCCTAGCAAATTGATAATTTCGCCCGATGCTCCAGGTCGCTCGGGTGTCTCGCAGTGTGTAGGACCAACATCAGGCCAGTCATCAGACTCAGACTGGCAGACACACTGGGCCGTACGCAAACCATCAACCGAGCCCCAGTTGCTCTGCCTCACATGATGAATCTACAGGGCAACGCTGATACACCCGCCGTGACAGGGATGAGTTTGATTCGCAGCTCGGAAGGTGAAGCGACACGAACTCCGGTGTAACGGAGTGACGCTGGCTTCCAGTGCGATGACTCCTTGCGCATCTATCATCTGACCTTTGGTCGCGCAATGGTCTTATTCGTTCGAGTTTGTTGAATTCCGCATTCCCGCCGCACACTCGCCGGTGGAAGAGGCGTCCACGAATTATGAACGCTCATCAAGCGATTTCTGGTTTTCTTGTTCAGCCTGCTTTTTTATCGCTATGCTTCCTTTTTCTGCCGACGCCTTCATGACAGCAAACCTGCTGCCCAACTGGCAGTGGCTTTCTCGGGCAGGCACAAAAAGCGAACCCAAAACGCAACGCCGACATGTTTTGGGTGTAATCAATTAGCGCTTGAATTCATCTGCGCATGGGCGGATATTGTACAGCTTACAATGCGATTTTAAATGGTCACAAATTAGCCACTTATTCAGTCGATCTCCGAACCAAAAAGTCTACTTAACACTTCTTGCGACACTCCTGGGAAGGTGTTGATACAGCCCGAGCTCTTGGTCAAAACATACCCAAAGAAACTTGTTGTCCAACAATAAAATGTGCTATTTTCACTCAACAGTCTTCAGATCATTCGATCTATTACACCGTGCGTTAAAATACGTTTAACTGCAATTTAAAAATGGAAGTCATTGAAACTTATTTAGCACAGTATCAATTTAAAATGTATTGCTCAAAAACTAATTCTTATACTCTTACATTATAATACTGTTGAGTTTAGCCTACAAAGCGTACTTCACTTTATTAGCTGTTTTAAATATTCTGAATCCTATTTCAGTCATCATTTTTAATTTGTCGTTTTCTTCCATTGCGATTCCATTCAACTAGTCTGTTAATAGCACCCTAAACCATTTGCAATTGGAATCCACAGAAGATGCTAGTCTGCAAGCTTGAGCCACATTTAGAAGAAACCTTCAAATATCCTGTCTTCGTGTTCGTAAGTAAAAAGAACCAGGTTACGGGTTACTAGGCGCATGGACCTCATAAGTATTGGCTTCAATCAATTCAATCAATCAATCAAGTTCACTGATTAAACTATAAATCGCTGGTCTGTTCAGAACGCAGAAAACTTTTATTTCTACCGATTGCGTTCTCTTATGTTTGAGGTGATATAGACATCGAAATTGAAATTGAAATTTGAAAAGATTGATTTGAATTGAAAAGATAAAAAAGCTTTATAAATCGTTTTTTTTAAAGTTATTATATAAGAAGAACTAAATGGATGGCCAGTTGACAGGATTCTTTCAAATGAATTTACTTTGCATACAAAAATGTAGCGTGGACATGTATATAATCTTTGCTTGCATTATTTTTAACGCCCGAATGGCGCAGATTATACTCAGGAATTAATAAATATTCGATGGGTCTGGAACAGAGGAAAACATTCATGGCAATTATTTACAGTCCTCCTTTCAGGGATACTAAATCACATTCGTAATGCTTCAAAAAAGGTATTGATCGCTTGGGTTATGTCCATTTCACCTTCATCTAATGCCTAATCGGGCTATTGGATTTGATCCATAAATAGCCAAACGCATAGCATTCGCATGGAGATGCGTTATGTTAAGAGGTAGGGATAAGTTAAATGCTGCGAAAAATTTATTTTGTTACAAAAATGGACTTCCGTGTTGTGGTTTTTATTTCTTTCTGGTGGACAACATAAACCTATTATTTAAAAAATATTTTGTCGATGTAAAATGAAAATGTACCTGATGCATTTATTTTGTTTAACATATTTAGAAATTTACAAAAATGTACAACAACTTACATCATCTAGGTTAACATTTCAAGTACAGTTTGAGGTATGTATCTAAAGCTTATTAAAACATAAAATTGACAAATAACTTTTGTTAGGAAAAGCGTTTAAAATGATTCTATATTTAACATTCATTATTGGATGCCTCTGAAAATATATATCTGTTAATAACAATTCTTTGAGTTTACTCATCGTGGATTTCTTAGAAGAAAAGTCATGCTCCTGCTGTACGAACAAACTTCGTCATCTCACCCATATCCGTGCCACAACAGTATGCATTTCAGTGAAAAGCCGGAATCATTGGAAAGTGTTTCATGACTTCCTTCGATAATGAAAACGGGAGAAATTAAATCGCTAATGAGTCCAAAGTGCCGGGTACCAAGGGCTGAGATAAATGCCCCTTTATTGTGCTCGAACGAGGAAAACGTTGTCGCTGGAATCATTTTTCTTTCCATCTGCTGTCCGGGCGCGGGTCATCAAATGTCGAAAAGTGCGTGAGAATCGCCTTCGCTCCACGGCTTTACAACCAAAGCCACACCGGGCAGATTACTGCTCCAAAAGTAGAGCCTGATTTCGTGTGACCTATGCCACCCAGATGGCACAACAGTCTTCTGCGCCGTCGCTATCGTTTGCCGGTTGTGTCCGTAAGTACCGCACGGAACGAAAGTTGTGTACACTGCCGGAAAGGAAGACCTGTCCGTACAGAAACATTAATTTGACCGTTTCCTGTGCATGCGTTTGTGGTTTCTTCGACGAATCGTATCAAGATTTGTCAATCGCGGATAGACGTAGAGGGCCAGTATGATCGAACCTTTTTGTGTGCACTACAAACAGACTCAGTTTTCCAAAAACAGTCACACATTATAGGGTGTCCCAGTAAGTCTAAGCCCGATTTGAAAATTCTGTTACAAATTTGTGTTTTGGTCTAATGCATTTTTTTCATTATTATGTCCTCTAATATCTTCTACAACATGTTGAGGGAACTTTTCCCCATTATTTTTTAAGTTTTTTTCATAGAATCTGTTTGTTTAATTTTTTTTAATTTGTCATTGCCAAGGAATAAAAATGTCTATGGGTATGGCCTGGTGACAGTTTGACGGATTCATCTGCTTGGGCACGAATTACACCTCATCGGCTTTGCCCGACACTATCCTCCTTCGGATGATGGCTTGATGCTCGGCCAAAACAGTACCACATGATCGTGTTTTCTAAACATAGGAAGTAGGTGTCGAATGCTTCCATTCCCTAACCTAAAAGTCCGCTGTCATTGTATCGGTTATCACAAATGTACCTTAAAGCATTCCACAATCGAAAGTTGTTTGCCATAACCATTTGCCATTTGTTTAAAAAAAATTCGTTCAAAATTGATGTGATGAGCCGTGCAAAACTGATAACCCGGAAAGATCTTAATATTGAATTTTACGTATGTTTCATCGTCCATGTTTACGAATGCTTCCAAAATGCAGTTTTTACTGCTCTGGTACTTATATCTTCTATATTAGCCAACTGAATCAGTGAAACATTAGAAATAGTTCACCATTTGGGCACGATGACTTTTCGCTATTACAACAATCAGCTTCCCATTTTTGTGAAAACTTGATGCACCGGCTCTCGAGTCCAATTACTTTAAAGCTTGGAATGTAGACAAAAACAGCCATTCGATTAAAATCAGCGTAGCATCAAAATTGTGGTTAGACTTTCTAGGACACCATATAATCAAAATGGTACGAAAGAGAAATATAAAACTTTTACGTAAAACTCGAACGCCACCTGACATGATATTTATGAAAAATAAATCAAAATATTTTGTTCCAGGAAGCTTGTTCATTGTGTTTGTTACCAATTTAACAATTAAGTATGTCGGTTATGCGCTTTCGAGGTAAAGTTTAAAAAATTTCCCCTTTAAAAATCATGAATGATTCCAACAATCCAAACGATCGGTCCTTCTGAGTTCAAATCTTTAAAATATTAGTGCTTATGGTTAAATACAATCCTAATCGTGTTCAAATATAAAAATGAAAATTATTTGATGTATAACAGTCTGAATTTGCATTTAAGCGCACCGTTGGTTAAAATTGGACTTAAAATAAAAATTTCAAATGAATAATAACACAACCAACAAGCATTTCATCTTTCAAAACTTGCTTTACTTTCACTGAAACAAACCATTGTTGGAAAGCAAATAAGATCAAGGATTCATCTAAACTGAACCTGTAAAAGTTCTAAGTAATTACACACTTTCTGTGATATTTGGCTAGAGATGAATATGATTTTCATATCAATATATTAGGTAAAGCGAAACAAATAAAAGGTGACAAGTTCATACATTTTATCAAATATCTTTTTTATTTCCTACATTTTCTTTATGTTGCATAATTTTAGTAACGAACAATAGTTTGAATATTACCTACGCTTAACGATTACTCAGGATCTTAAATAACAACGTTTTGATTGCTGATGGATTGGTCTTCGACATGATCGCATGTGATCGCCTTATTTTTGTTACCGTATCTAAGCTTATCCATATTTCCAACAGCGACCTTCTGCTCATATTGACTATACTAAACTAAGCTACCTTTTCAGATTTAAAATAACCAACAAAACACAGTTTACGCGTATTGCCTGTTGTGGTTTCATTTGTAGAGTTACTATAAATAGGATCAAAATGTGCGATGCTTCATTTTAATTAAACTTTTATCCACCACTGAGGCCTGTACAAGGAATAAATTAGTCGCATATAACTTTCCTATTTTCCATTTCAAGGGTCAGAGGACGATCGTTGCTTTGTTTATCATTTCGTCTATACGACTCTTTCTAAAAAGGAGAGGACATTCTGTAAAAACGCCATAGGAAATTCCGAGAGGAGTTTGAACTGTTTCTGTGGAAATGCTTACGATACTCTAGTGGGTACGTGTTTATAAGCTCTGCCCTTTACTGCTGGCGTCTGCTTTGCACAGCGAAATATGAACGATAGACGCACTGCATATCATTCCCAAGAATGCCCTTAATGTCTTGCCAGATAGCGAAACAGATTTATTTGAATTGATGCCCTCGAGCAGTTGACGGTGTTAGTACCCGATTGTGGAGCCCAGGATTATGTGTTTTTATAAAGCGGAAAGAGGAAGAGCAAAAGCGCGCAACGTACTCACTTCCAACCCCTGGAACTTGGTTCGGGTGTTGGGAGTCTGGTCTGGATGAGAACGATATATTTTCCCGATCGTTAAGTTCAGGGCGATAGGAACGCTTGATGGGGAGGCAAAAAGGCGCCGAGCAATGAAAAATGATGATGATATTGGAAGAAAAGCGAACGTTAATTTGTATGCATTTAATCAACTCCCAGCTCGGTGCGTTTATTACTTAGTACTGGCTGCGCAGCGAGCGAACCAAGGAGTTCGATCGCGTCCGCGGCGCAACAGATCGAGCAGCACCAGGAGCTAGGCTGGAGTTTATTGTGGCACAGGAATTCCGGTAGCAACTTTGGCGTTAAATGTCCGTGCGCTCTTTGCTTTTTACGATCCCGATTATTAAAATTATCCACAACAGTTGCTGCTTCGAGGCATGAGGCGATCCAAGCTCTTTGGAGGAGCAGCGATGTAAACTATCGCACAATGGCTGTCGGTGTGTGCGCAGAACATTTACTTGTTCATGAGTACAGATTGTTTTCGACACATTCGAGGAGTCTTGTTTCACATGCATGCACTTTCGTTTTCCTTTTGACGAGGAGTAAATTAAAATGATCTTGCGTTTAAAACAACTCAATTCTACTACTGACCATGGTGTCCTTGCCGCACCGTACACTGTAGTTGGTAATGTAGGTATGGTAGTTACAATACTGGCACATGTATTATTCACCCCCTGGTCCGAAAGACCCACGCTAGTATTGCGCTGGATTTATATTCGTCCGAGCCAAGGGTTTGCCAATGGAGGTGCAAATTTCCCGATCGGAAAATAGTTTGTCTGCCGCCAAAGTCTGCTGTCATGGGATACTCCCTTTTAAACGCGCGCTTCGATCGTAATCCGCGCGCGCGTTCACTAAATTGGACTATCTGCTACCTTACTCTACCGCGTGGGCGCGTGTGGTGGTTTAGGTAAAGTTGTAAAATATTTACATTAATCACGGCCACCGTTCGCGTATGTGTTCGTCTATTCGAATAAGCACTTTCGTTCTTTGGTAAAGTGCTGCAGGTCAATCAACTGCAGCCATCTTGGTTCTTACTTTAGCAACTCTATCGCACAGTTTAAACAAGAAAATGACTTCCTGGGAAGTTTTTGCATTTTGCGCCTGTCCGGGAGTCACGGATCCGGGCTGATCGACCGACTACTGGACTACTCCTAAATTGCACCACACATGACCGAGGCTTTCGTCGCGGGTCAGAACACTTCCATCTCAGACTTTGGTAGTCAAATCTAGTGGCGTAGTGCCGGTCAGTTTCATGCGCTTCACTTCCCGATCGTACTCGGTTTCTTCGGGTTCCAGCTCGGAGTCGCTTCCGCTTCCGCCGTGATGCCCGTGACGCGGCCGGTGCTGCGAATGCTGATGATGGTGTTGGTGGTTACGCTGGTGTGTGGGTGGGTAGTGATGCTGAACGCGGGCAGGAGACTCGGCTTGTGGTGGTGATGCGCGATGCTGCTGCAGTTGAGTCGGCGAAGGAGACATTGAGAGGGCGTGTGGACGCGGCGAGTGCTGGTGCGATCGCTGGTGATGATGGTGGTGATTGTGGTTGTTACTGACACTGTTGTTGTTGTTGTTATTGCTGTTGTTGTTGCTGTTGATGGTGTTGGTAGGAGGAGTTTTGGAAGCAGGCGCCGCCACCATGGCGTACTTGTACTTGTCGAGCCCGGTTGAAGGAGGACGACTGTCGACGTGCGCCTCATCATCGGAACCGTTGGACTCGGCGCCGGACATCGAGGATCGCCGCTCATCGGTTGAAGTACAGCTGCTGCCGGTCTTCATGCTCAAATCGATCGGGTTGTCCTGGTGGTTGTGGTGATGGTGGTGATTATGCGATTGGCCGTTTCCCGAAGAAGCCTGCGATTGTCGTCCTCCGGACGACGACTGCGAGACGGACACGACGACAACGGGAGAGCGTGGCGGAGTCATGGTCGCCGGCACGACCTCCTCCGATTCCGGTTCTTCCTTATCGCTGCCAACCGTGCCATTGCTTGGGCAGCGCTGTGACTCGAGTACCTGATCCAGAATGAACCGCTTGGAGAAAGAATCGGGCGACTTTCCGGAGTCACTTCCGGCCCCGGAGTGTGGGTGTGGGGCCGGTTCCGTTTGGTTGTGATTGGGCGTGAAGCGACTGTTATTGTTGGCCAGTGGCGAGCTGGGAAGCGTTAGGTGCTGCGTGTCCGCCGGCTTCAGGAGGCCAGCCTGAGGATGCGAGTAGAGCGCCGGATGGAAACCCGGAAACATGAGGTGCGACGAGGGCAGAAAACCGGGCGGTGGCATCAGCGGCAGTCCACCGAAGGGCAGAGGCAGGAAGAGGTCCTTGTTGAGCGGCGAGTCGTGCAACTTGCCCTGTCGCAGGAGCGCGTTCCGGCGGTCGTGGAGCTCGTTCGAGCTGTCAGAATTATGACTGTCCGGCGAGCTGACGGACGGCGAGGCCGACGGGTGCTTGCTGTACTCCTCCAGGCCGAGGATCATCAGTTCCTCCTTCGTGCAGGGCGGCCGCGGGTACATACCGTGCGTATAGGCACCGTGGAACATACCGGCGTGCATGCCCACCGACTGTGGTGCCTTCTGGTGGTTGCCCTGCTGCTGGGCGGCCTGCTGCTGCTCTTGCAGCAAGCAGTGGATCTTGAACCAGTTCGAGCGACGCCCGTAGCGGGAACCGCTTTTGGACATGCCCACCATCAAGCACTTACGCAACCGGCACGCCTTGCAGGCGGTTCGGTTCTTCTTGTTGATGATACATTCGCCGTTGTTTTTACACTCCGAAATCGACGACAGATTGTTGTACGAGCGTCCGAAGAAAGACTATAATTGGGGAAAAGAGAAAAAAGAAATGCGTTAGTGCGGGATGAAAGCAACCGAAATTGACTGTGCGTTGCCACAAATATGCGCTGCCACTTCACTCCGAACGCCAAATTGATGTCGAACGCCGTCAAAAGCGTCCATCTTCCCATGACGGGTGTCATCTGCCAAACGAAAGAAAAAAATCCCCTCGTGTGACACATACGGCAAAGAGCCACCGCTGTGGATTGATTAACAGCTTTACGCATTCCACAAATTCACAGCCTCCTACAGTGGTCCTACATGGTGAGGAGCGGTGTCAAGCGAGTCTGATGATTTCAGCACTCGTGTCGGTCGTGCGACGGCTGGAGTAGCACCAATTCACAGCTTTTCGTCGTGGGACAGCGACTGAGGCGCGGAATCCATTTTCCGTTCGAACGGAAGCGCGTGTTGGAGGAACACCTTTTCTAGGATGCCATAATTAATGGGCAATCTACGATACGAGGCCAAATTTCACTTTCCACCGGCAGCGCTGGATGTGATCGCTATAAGGGATCGCATTGTTTGTCACATTTACGGATGAATGCATGTAAACAAGTAGAGAGTTTGTTAGCAATATTGATTTGTATATTTTAGAGACCCTTAGAGCACCTCAAAGATTCCCTATGAACTATTTTAGGCAGAACTAATACGCTTCAATATTCTCTAACGTAATAATATCATATTTCATTACGATGTGGGAAATACGTTAATCGAGCTGCTGCTTTTGGACAGATAACACAGCAGCTCAATTCGTTTCCAAATCGTCTATCAGACAAAAGTTGCATAAATCACGAATGTGTTTATAAAATTTATTTTATGAACCATTGATCATGACCACATCACAGACCATCACGTTATTTTGTGGAGCAATTTTAAGGATATTTTTTTTTGCCGTTCGTGTAGCTAATCGGTAGAGATTAAACCCGATTTAATTTGATATCGCGGAGGAAAAGAGTGCCATTTATGCAAGTCACGATAGGTGCGTTTAGAACACGGCCTTGAAACGCAAAAGTAGGTTCGTCGTGGAAAGACAACAATCGCAATGTCGTCGCTGTGTAATAGCGCCCAATTGAGCAATCTGTAACGAAACGCGGGAAGCAGTGCGGTTTACTCCATCGCAATGAATGTCTCCGAGTATTGCACACGGTATTAGACCAACCGTGTGCGACAACAACAGGTGATTCGATCCATCATCAAGCAGATCGTTTGTGCGAGCACTAGCGGAAAATAGGTAGTTTTGTGTATGTGTTTTTGTTTCTCGATTGCCCAAAGACGCAATTGCGCGAAAGGGCCTTGAAGAAGCCGGCATGCGCGACCGGATGAGCCGCACGCACAAGTCGAAGCGGCCGGTTTGGAAAGACGTTCCGTCATCGTCGCATAAGGGACGCCGTATGTCGTGATACGGGCACGTAAATTTCCCCACCATTGGCCCTCTTGCCCCTTGCTCCTGGAGCCAATTCTTATTCTTGCTAGCCGGGCAGCGCATTCGCCTATTGTGTGCCAGCAAAACGGTAGTCTTGGTGACAAACGGGCGGTCGTCTGTGAAGTGCACCGGCGCAACGTTGGTCCCATCGCTGTGGGGTATTGAGTCGACTTGCTGACATTTTTATGATTGCCTGTCCGTAGTGCAGACTCAATCGTTTCAGTGCCACCGCCGTTGACGCGGGCTTTGCAACCCTTTTGCTAGGGTTGGATCTGTTATGCAACGGTACGATTGAATTTTGTTGTCATTGTGTGAGGCCCAGGAGCTTATGAGCGAAGAAGGAGGCAAATCGACTTTGTGTGCGGTACGATGCCAAGCATCCCTAGAAGAGCGTTTGACGCGATGGACACATACAAACTGTCGTCCGCATTGCGATATGTTTTGATTTGGTCGGTTTTGAATTAGTTTTCCCTCCAATCATCATACCGTGCGCCAAGCCCCATCCCCAACAGAGGATGACAATTTAGAAATGAAATCGATGAGGATGCAGTTCGTCGATCAGTTTTTCCTACCTGCCTTGTCCGGAGGCGATGGACGAAGAAGCATGAAGTGAGATGACGGGGTGGCTCCACATAACTGGCGAATCATTCGATCTCGCTCGTCTGCATTCATAAGTGATTGATCTGAGGCGCCCAATCGCCCTAAAATGGAGCCCGTTTGGAGTGGAAACCGCACAGCAGGTTCGTTGGCAGCCGCCTGCAGCTTTTGATTGCACTGCATTCTCTCTGTCGCTCAATTAGGGCCGAAACCCCCATCCACTTGCGATCGGGCAATTGCTTAATATTCGTAGCCCACATTGATTTGTCATTGGTAATTTAATTTTAAAAGAAGATTAACTCCAGCTCCCTACTGCAGGCCCCGACCTCGATTGGCAGCGTAGAGGCACCTGAAGCGCAAAGTCTCGCGCTAAAACCTCCCGAAATGCCGAACTGATGATCGCGTCGCGTCGACGATCTGGCTGGGAAACGCCGCAGGGCACTTCGCGAGGCACTGCTCGGAAATTTATGAAAATAGCCCACATCATCGCCGCACGGTCGACCGCGGGGGAGATCCACCGTCGCATGCCGACGAGACCTTTGCCGAGGAGACCTTCAGAACGCCTAGCCAGCCAGCCTCCATGGCATTCGCACCGATTTGTGATGGTTCATAACATCCGTGTAGCCCTGGGTTTGCTACGGATTTTTATTCACGCGAGCCATTGTGCAATGATAAATTGGAACATTGTGCTCGCTTGTAGTTGGTTGGGAAGTTTGGAATGAATTATTAAATAAAAATTGGATTATTTTACTACCATACCGGTTCATACCAGGTTGAGTATCATCAGAATTATCTCAATCGGATTGTTTGAATTGTCAATCGAGTCTTGAATCATTGAAATCACTTGTCAAAACAGCTCGAAACAGGAATCGCTCGATTCATATGCCTCTTCTCTAGCCTCACTTCTATGTGGACAATATGTTCCGCCGACAATCTGACACATTCCGCCAACCGTTTAGTTCCCTTTTCCAGCTGCAGCAAACGGTTATGTTAATTAACGACTAAAATGTAGTTTAGTGCATATGGGACTTGGGAGCACCCATGATGAACCCACGGAAAGGATCCGATGTGGTCGACATGCGATTTGCAATTCCGGTTCAATCACATCGAGCCTGGCACGGGGCCAAGTTCACCGCCTAGTTAAGCCAGCGTAAGACATGTAGGTGTTGCATGGGATGCGCGAGTCTGCCTGCGTCGCGATGCTGACGCTTGCGGGCCAAAAATGAGAGCCGTTGTGCAACTACATATAGTTGTCACTCAATGCCCCGCGGTGTGCTGATGCTGATTCATCAGCCCTTTTGGCATGGATGGCAATCCCACCAATCTCGTACTGAGCTCACCCGGCAGCAGGCGTTCTGCAGTTGTGCAGAACAAAACATTGACGTTCTCTATTGGACTCGGGAGTCGTGCTCCGAGGCAAACGGTTCGCCTAGTTTGGGAAGGGTTTCACATCCGGCAGCGATACGGAGTCAGAAATGCAGTGCGAAGGCTCCGGGGAGCCGTTGTTCCCACAATTATAATGAAACATGAACGGATCAGGCCCGACTGCTTACCTTGCAACCTTCGCAAGTGAAGGCACCGAAATGGAACCCGGCCGCTGGTTCGCCACAGACTTTGCACTGCTGATTCATCTGGAAAGGAAACGGGAAAGAAAGAGAGCGATTAAATAATGTGGTGTGAAGAGGCACGCGGTAAGAATTATTATTTAGAACGATTTTACGATTTTTACGAAGCCATGAAAAATAAAAGCGAACGCCAAATTGTGGAACTTGTTTCGCCTTACACGAAACGGGCGCTTAAACGATCGGACACGTCTTCCGGAATAAACAGGCCGTAGCGAAAGCCTCCACGGCGAGCACACATTGTTGCACATGGCGCATGGGGTGTTTTTTTTCGCTCGATGGCATTATCCTATGATTTACCGTTTACGAGCTCAGAATTCTGGGGTGCCTCCATTAAATTTGTACTTTTTGCCTGCTTAAACACCCTCAAAACCGCTCGGCTGGCACACTAGATGTTTATGTGTTGTTACTCGTAAAATTGATTTTGTCTCAAGCCGCTGTTGCAAACAACAAGAGGAAACTTTAATTGAACTGAACCGTTTGGCAAAGATGATATACGAGTTTTCCAGCCAAAGCATTAATTCATTTTTCGCCAAATATGTATATATTATTTGACAAATCTTCAGCGATCTGTTTTTGGTTAGTTTAGCAAAAATGAGCAGCAATACCAATCAAGTTTGAGCGCAAGTAAATTGCATGTCACGATACGACGAATTGAAACTATTGTGTTCGAAAATTCCTTTCACTTGCGGATTATGAATGCCGTTCGATGATGATGCACAGAATTTATGTTTCCTTGAGCCAATTTATTATTGCTATCAACACCGAACGGCACCCAACGACAACAGCGAGTAGCAGGGATGGTCTGAGACAACAAAACCAAAGAAGTAAAAACACCATCTAGGGACCCATGGCTATATCTATCGGAGATGATCGGAGAATAACCTCCTTTCGTACGAGCTCGTGAGGAGATGAGCAAAATCAGTGCCTTTGCGTGCCTTTGCAAATGGCCAAACAGTCACCGCCGTCGGTTCAGAGCTACTCGTCGAAAGCAGCAATGTGTGGCTGAATAGGATGCGATGGTTCGTAAGATCACTGTTTGTAATTCAATTTAACTTTTACCCGCGTACTCTGCGTGCACATGGGCAAGTATCACAGTTTATGGTCACCTGCCTCTCTAGGTGCGCGAAATTTGAAGCCAGCGGGGAGCGATGGCAAGCTGTAAAGACAGCTTGAAGAAAACAAATCCTTCAAAAGCTTCAAACCTCCGCCACAGGAAACGTTGCCTGGGACGGGACGGGGAGGCAACATACTTGAATTTTACGACTTTCAACCCATGTTTGACCCAAACCGAAGCCACCCCTAACCGAGACTGACAGCGGTACGGACCGGACGCGGTAGCCGTGCGGTATGGTTTTCGAGGTCCGTCGCCATTTTTGCTCCGCTCCGATCTCCGTGTTCGTCGTTTACGCAACCGACGTCAAAAGATCGATCCTTCGATGGGGCACCGGGTGGCAAGTGTTAACAAGTGTTACCGGACAAGCTTTCTGAGCGATGTTTAACCATTTTAGCGTCCGTCGGGTTTGCAGCGGGTTTTTGATGGGGCACAGCAGAAAAAGAGTAGCAGAAAATAGTCGCCGCTTAGATTACCACTATTTGATCAATTTGAAGATTCTCTTCGGAGTCAATCAAAATCTTGAAATTTGATTTCATTTCATAAGATGTTCGCTGGAGCCAAACCTAATCTGGATGTCAAACAAAGAAACCTAGGAGTTCTGAAATAATGCAGTTCGTGTTCCCATTAAGTAGCGAAATAGGAAGCTAGTATCATATCATTCGTGTCTTCCAGCGAGCAACCGAAACAGGTGTGAGCTTTCAGAAAACCCATAAACGTATCCCCGCGGAATGCGCGACGAAGTCGACGGTCGACGGTCAGCTGCGGCTTTATTGCGAGCCCGCGAAACCCGGGGCCCCGCCAAAATCTGGTGAATTTTAATGAGCTCCGATGAGCTTTATTGCACTTCTGACACATTATCATAATGCATTTAAATTTTATGCCACTTATTCGCGGCGAAAGGAGGCAAAACTAGCGGCAGGCATCCGTGGAAACTGTTTCCGCCGTTCCGCCGGATGATGCCCGAGTCTCGAGCCTGCTATTTATCATAAACGGAACACACCTTCCTCGCGGTCGCAATCGTCAATCGTCTGCTCATTTCCCATCGCCCCTTCCACCGGGTGTCCTCCTTACTTTCGCCGGGGTTCACCCATCCCGAGTGGATCCTTTTTGCCTTCTATATCGTGCATCGTGTCAGCATCTTCCCGTGGCCCCGGCGTGATAAACGGCTTGTGGGAAAAGTCATAAACCGTGCTAAAATAATTCATTTTCGTGCATTGCTCGCGGGAAGGTGGGTGTGTCAAGGAGTGGAGAAGGAGGTGGGGAGGGGGCTGGGAGACGGCATCCCCACGTGATCGTCACCCGAGATGTGCGGAAATTCCGGCGGACCTAGCCGTAGAATAAATTTATATCACGATCCGTTGCATTGTATCGCTTCGAAAACGTTTCTTTTTATGTGTATTCTTTTCGTTTGTCGTTTTTTTCTCTGTTTCCCTTCAACAAACCAATGCATGTAGGCTTAGCCGAGAGCGCGTTTAAAAATAATCCGAGTTAAATAAAATCAAAACCTGTTGCGCAGGGTCCAAATCGCACACTTTTAAAGTACGGGTTTTCGGGTATCGGCAATCGGAATAAAAGGCTGCCATAACGAGTGGACTGTTAAATCGCAAAACGCGCATCGTACTATCTCTATCGAAACGGCCAAGAACCATGAAGGAAGGGATGTGATAAGTCGTTTTCGGTTCGCGGCCATTAATGCTCACAGTTTTGTCAGAATGTGGTTTTAATTGCCATTTTTACGATCCGTCGCCATGGTACGAGATTTTCGGGGGAGAACCTTTTACGTCTTCGTTTGTGTGGCTGTGTGTGTGTGTGTGTGGAAATGTTTGTATTTTTATGATGCATGTTCGAAGGTGAGTGAACCGCGCTAAGATGCAGTTCTGCTGCACACGTCGAAATTAAATGGTTCATCAAGAAGTGGCGAAAACGGACGTTCCGGAATCGAGAAGCCAACTGCAACGCATAAACCGCGCGGCACTGACGAAAGATTGTGTCTCGGGCACACTTTAGGGCACACAGCTGAACCGATTTATTTCGTATTCCGCCAGCGTAGGCGGGCAGTCTATTTGAATATTCGCGCAATCGATCGAGTTCCCTCTCCGCTCACCCACTCGGGAGGGGGAGGAGGATGGGGGCTCGGTGGTTGCGGCTCGAGCTACACGCTCTATTTCAGATGGCTCCGGTTGGGGGTTCCGTGGCCATGGCATACGGGCACGTGCTCCAGATGGCGGAGTGTTGCGCTGCCCCCTTGTGCCAAGAACCGAGCGAATCGCGAAAGAACCGAGCGTCGATGTCGCCCATCTCCTGCAAGGTGGCACAATTCTGCTTGCGGGCGAGATTCTCCAACAACTGCCCGAAGACTTGCCGTTGAGTGTGACGGCCAACCGAATCCGGGTGGATGCGGGGTGGGTGCGGTGTGTGAGGGGTGTGAAGCTATTGCACGGACCGGTGGTCACCGGACGGGCAAAACAATGCCGATTTCACGCGCACTGGATCCGTGTAGGAGTGAATAAGATTGACATAATTCGAACACTAACGAGACAAGTTACTACTTGGTCCCCCACTGCTCCCCCAACCGGTTCGCAAACTCCGATTCGATCGCACTGACCTACCACACCACCACAAAGCGCTAGGCGCAAGCCCGCCAGAGTGCGTGGGGCCCGCAACAAATGACGAAAGTGGAGAAGAAATGAACTCCGCTGTGGTTGGTTTTCGGTCCGGCAAAGAGAAGAGAACAAATTGAAGCAAAAAAAAACTAACTCCAACTAAACAATGTTGAACAAAAAAACACACTCCTCCCAGAGCACGCAAGACGCGAATGGGGCAAGCAAACATAATGCTAGAAAACGCGCCAATGCATAAAACTGCGCGCCACCCGCGTCCACCGCCCGCCAAGAAAGTGTAGCAGAGCGGAGAGAGCAAGGGCGAAGAGGCGCATAATAAGAAAGTGCGCAAGAACGGCGGAACTAACCACTTTAAACTGTATCAAGGTTGCGGGCGGTTTTTTGATATGCGCGACCGTCGTTGGCTCGAAAGTGAAAGCGGGAAACGTGATAGCGAAGAACTTCGCGGGCGAATAAATGAACGAGAAGCTAAAGTAAACAAACGAAGGAGAATGGCCAAGCCGAGACAAGCGCTAAGAAAGAAAAAAAACGGGAGTAGAAGACATGCTGTAACAAGACGCACGGTCAACGGCAATGTCATGCTCGAGCTGCTGCAGAACCCGAGACAAATTGATTCCGTTTTTCCCGGCCCAGTTAAAGAATGGTTCCAATCTGTGCGATCTTTGTACCACTTTTGGAACTATCTTCGAGGTGACCCTACCACCAAACACCTGGACTCCCTCGGGACGCTGATTTAAACACTACCGTGATGAGAAAATTGCCAAACATCAAGTGACTCATCAGAAATAGGCCCAGTTTGTTGGTCTGTTTGGAAGAGGAGAAGCGATGCCAACTAAACTTTTCCTGCGCTCATCCGCCCGGTGGCGTTTGACAGAAGATGACAAATTGTTCCGTGGCCAAATGTTGCTTTCCTTTTGCCTTATTGGTTTTCCTTCGACGATCAACGATTGTTGTGGATCATCCGGTTGCTTTGGGATCCCATCCTGCGCCCGAAGCGCGCAGAGCATTTTTTTTCCTAACCCAGCGATGATTGATCCGATTCCGATTAGCCGTTTGGGTTCGATGATGTATCGAACGTACCGGGCGATCGCTAGGGGTCTTAAAAATGGTGGAAATGTGAGCCATTTGTCACGAGCCTTGTTGGGAAGAGGCAGCGGGGACCTACAGCGAGCGAATAGGACGTATTTTCGGCGTTTTGGCAATCCGAGCAAAAACCAACGCACAAGAAACTACAACGGAAACAGTTAGGGCTTTTGGTACGAAAGGGCGTTCGTGGGTCGCTAAGAGAAATTGAATGATGTAGAAAATACCCGAGCAGCAAGCGAAGTTTGGATGGTAGAAGATATTTTATAAACCCCATGGTTTGATCAGTGATTCAGCACAAATGAGAGAAATAGACTTGAAAAGTGTTCAATATGACGAAATTCTTTCGCAAGCAACCGACGAGTCCTTTTGACTCATGTTTATTTCCGTCCCACCATGGATGGGCAGGACAAATTCATCTGCCATAAAAACGATCGCCCGAACGCCATCCCATAAATCCCGTGCTATTTTTTTTTTTTGTTCGTTGAGAGGGATCAAAATTGCACAGCTTTCCCTAACAAAGGAAAAGAAAAAGAACAACCGATGTGTTGCACTTAATTGCCGCCGTTGCATTCTTGCGCCATATACTTAATAACTTGTGAATAATTTCACGTTTTTACGAGCCACTGGCCGCTGCATATTCACCCAATAAAAAAAGAACCTGCTCGCACTCAAAAAGACCAAAAAAAGAAATCACACGAAGTGAAGCGTAAACTTCAAACCGACATCCATCCATCCATCCATCCGTTCGTCCATTCCATTGCAGGAACAGGGTTGCGACGCCAATGTCCCAATGAGATCATCATAATCCTCATCATCTGCGCGGGGAAGTGCATTTTTATAGCCCGCGTGGCATCCATCCGCGATGGTGTTTGATTTATTTGAGCCAGTTCCGTTCCGTTCCGTTCCGAGCTGCACAAATCCGCATCTCGGGGCTCCAAATGAGCAAAAACACACACACATACACACAAAAAAGGGCAAAAAACACGGTCAAGCGAGCAACAACAAAAAAAAAATCACTGCCGCCGACGTCGATGTTCGACTGTCTGTGCCCTCTAAATATCCGCTTCCCCCTACACACACACACAAACAGATTCCCGCGAAGGTTGCAACGGGGTCGCTCAAATCGCTCCGAAGACGGTCGAAGCTGCTGCTGATGATGATGATGACGACTGGTGGTGATTCGAGTTGAACACACCCTGCACACCACCAAGAGCGCCCCCGTACTCGAGAATGTTTCACACATTTAATCTTGTGTTTTTTTCTGGATTTTTCTTTCGCTGTGTTTTCTGCCAACAACCAGAATCCACACATTGACACATACACGCTGGTGCGGCACTCTGGTCTGGCTGATACAAAATGTACACCAGTTTGGGTCATGTTTCGATCGGAAATCGTCAGCGCGGCAATGTGCCCCGCGAGGGGAAATAATGTGGCGTGGGGGGGGGGCGAGAGGTGGAGAAGGATCGGAAGATCTAATCTCGCACCCTAGTTCCCTGCTTTTCGTGAGAAACTATCGCCGTTAAAAATCGTGTTTATTTCTTCATTACCGTGTTATTATTATTTTCTTCGTGCCGGCTCTGGCCGTTTTTGGGGGGTGGGTGGGCGCGCGGGTCGGTACTTTTCCGTCGGGCCCCGGGACGGAAATCGCCACCCGAGTTTATCGAGCGGGTAGCATCGAGGAAGCCCCACCGGCAGTCATGTAGACGCCATTAGAACATCGGTACCATGCGGTCATCCTGCGCCTCACGCCTTTGGAGGTTTGAGGGGGAGGGGGAGGGGACGGGACGGGGTTGCGGGATGTGGGCATTATCGAGGCTTAAACGCCCTGTTACCACGACGTTCCCAGCGTCATCAGTTGCAGTTGGTTTAGTTTTCCGCTCTCGTGCGAATGAACGGAGCACATATTCTTTGGGTTCATCCCAAGCGTTTTCCCTTCGAATGTTGTGATAAGCGTTTCCCGGGCCAGTAGAGCACAGCGCGTCTTCTCCCGACGCGGCTGTCAAAGGTTTATCTCGATAAGGTCAATCTTTCGTGCTCGGCAAACTTGCCACCGACGGCCTCAGAGAGATGCACCGAGCTGTTTGAATAGAACGTTCTGAAGTGTTTTCCTCCTCCGAACACAGCAGCTCCGTTTGTGGAGTGCGGTGTGCATTGTTTAACCTCGAACCTCGGGCCTTCCGGTCGAAAAGGTGTCCATTAGTGTCGCACAGCTTGTTCCGCTCCTCCCCGGCTGGAGAACAATGGTGGGTGACTTTTCAATGATTTTTCTCATATCAACGGATCTAGATGAAACGGGAAGTTATCGCATTGTTGCAAAAGACGCGCTGATGACAGGCGGCTGACGACGGTGGTAGCCCGGTTGCTTTACGATCGGGAAGTGGACCGGAGCTGACCGCATCCGGGTGTTGGTGGTGAAGGTTTTTCCCGCCTCGCCTTGATCTAGCTTGGACGATCATTTAGCGCTTCGCGACGACAAAAACCTTCGCGTCGTTCTGTGCCGTTACGTGATCACAAATGTGATCTTTAAGCGTCATCCCGAACCATCCCGGCAGGGGTAGGAGTCGTGAGCCCTCGTTTGGAGCCCAGAAATGTCGAATTGGATGCCACGTGCTGCATCGCATTGCGATCGATCAGAAAATGGTACGCGCCACGGCGAAGACAATGCTGGCGGAAAATCGTATCGATCGAAAAACAAAAACCCCACGTACAACGCCATTTGCGCAACGGTAGCCATGCACCAGCAGACACCGAGGCACTCCGACGAAGCGATTGCGATTGCAATTGCAATGCAGCGAGCGAGTGAAATGAATCCAACGCCGCTCTTTCGCGCCGAACTGGTGTAATTCGTTACGCCTGATTTGCATCAAAAGTGAGCTCTGAATCGCTCCCTAATCGCCCTAAAGAAAACGAGATCGCGGGCGAGCAAATAAAAGCAGGTGTGTCACCTACTCACGACACGGCACGAAACCGTTTCATTGACCCGCGTTTGTCGAGCCAGAGTCGGGTTCGAACTCTGTGAAGATGCGATGCTGTCGATGGGGGTTGGGGAGAGGTGAGGTTGGTCTTGGCCCGAGGTGTGCCGGAGAGAAGGAGGCACCACGGACGTGGGCAACAATGGCCCACGCTCGAGCAAGAGGAAGTAAGCAAATGGTTGATATTTGTACATTAGGTCGATTAATTATGCAATTAACCTGCTATTGTTGAATGTAAATCAAAGCGGAGCGAAAAGAACGCAACGAAAGTGAAACGACGAACCTCAAGACGACGCAGGCTGCCACTCCCTGCCGTCGGGTTGGGCGCGATCGCGACCCGCTAATCGGTGGCTCGGTGGCGCACGGGGAGTAGTTCATCAATCGGAGCTTAATTAAATAATTGAACCAATTTTAGCACACGATCTTCACGCTCCAATCAATCGAGCTGCTTCACTGCTTCGGCTGCTTCCATCCATCACTTCCAGGCTGAAAGGCGAATTTTCCCGGCCTTTATTGACAAGTTGTGCCTGGGCCTGGAAATCCTGACGGAAGCTAGGCCTGCTCGCTTTTCTTCGCGTCTTCCCGTGACGGCCCCATTCAAAGCAGGGAAAGTTCATCTAGTTCACCCGACGGGCGGATACAATAGTCACATTGATTGCGACCGAATTCGGTCCATCGCTTGTGAGCCTGGGAAAGATCGATCGACGGAATAGACAAATTGTCAAGCGAATGGCAGTCGTCAACTAGTCCGCTCATCCTGCTTTTTGCGTCGCCTGAAGATGGTCCTCGCTTTCTAAGATGTTGGTGCAGGCGGGAAGTGGCTGCACTTGGCACCGAAATGCAATTAACGAAGAGACGCGTTTACGATCGAGAAAACCCGTTGGCGGCGGTAACAACACGTGGCACAGACGAAGCAGTGCAACTATTTACCTTTCCATCCCGCTCGACGAAGGAACTCGAACTGTTCTAATCTAAATAAATTGAAAACGTAATAATGGATTTCAAACAAAGGCCTGCCGGCCCTTCGCGGCCGCGCACTATGGCGGTGGTAAACATTAGAACACTGTTTGTCGGTCGTTCTGCCTCCACTCCGCCGGCAGCCGACGTGGGGACTGGACGTTAAAAGCATCCTCTTCAAGAGGCCGCTTACCGTTAGAGCGGTCAACCGTGAACCGCCGAGTGCATCTCCTAATGCACTCTCGACTTGGCGATCATCCCTACGGGGCGCGGACGGAAAGGAGTAGCACAAGAATTGTGGAGCGGTCGGGTAGTGCAATTCTTCTCGAAGGCTGGTGCAACCGACCCGGTTGCTAATTAATCACACCATATCGTCTGTTCCGCCCACGTGGCCTCGGGTGAGATGAGACAAGCGACGTTTATAAGGTTAGAGCTACCCTTGGCGAACTTTTACGCGCCGATCTTTCAAACTGCATCGTGATGGTGGCTACACCGTTCGACGAAGGTTAATTTGATTCTATCAGTTTTTTTATTTATTGTGGCTTGCTAAGAACGTAAAAGAGGATGAAATGTACCTTATTTTTCAAGTCTTACATGTACGTTCCATTTTTCACACAAACACTTCCAGGCTCGACGCTGAGAAAATGTATAAGGCACCAAGCTGTGTTATCCCTCTGCTGTGATTTTGTGTTTTTCCTATGGACCTGCCCTCGGAAAGCGATCCGGACCGGGATCTCGCCCTCGAGCGATCGTTTCGGTGCAAAAGGGGAGAAAGTAAACCCGGCAGACGGTAACAGGTTATTCGTGATTTACCTGGTTTAATTTTTCCCATCCCATTTGCGCTCCCGTTCCCAGTTTCCCGAACACGAAGCGCAAAGTGCCGGGCTGGGCCCTGTTCCCTCGGCCCGAGCACCAATACACGGGCGGTTACCTGGCTTCAAATTAATTCCAGTGACATTTCAACCTCCAGTCCCCCGGTTCAGGCTGTGGTATGCCAGCCCACTGGTCGATCCCGGTGGGAACCGTTTTGCTCCGGAACCGGGAACGCGATTATGATTTCGAGCACTCGATCGACCCGTTGGCGACGCGTCTCAGTGGGAAAATATCTCTACGATGACATCATTTAGAGCGACTAGGTCGTGCTGGTTTTGGTTCCTTCGATACGTTATGGTCCCGAGGAAGTATTTGCTACAATTGTTTTGTTGAATGTATTATCACATGCTACTTGATCACAGGTTCTAAAATAGATTTAGAACACGTTCACGTTTGTTTCTAAAACAAGGTGTGAAAAGGTGACTGATTCAGCGAACAAGCTATTTTTACCGAGCATGTCGGCGTTGAGCTGATGGTTTTTTCCAAATGGCTGTCGAGCAACCTTAAACCATAGTCACACGCTTACGTACAGGGTTTCGTGAAACACAAATCATTTTGCTCCGTGCCTAATCCGTGCTTATCTTGTCATTGCTATCTGCAGCGCCTCTCCACCGCTGCTGTTGCCATCTCGCGCGTAAATGGGTAGGCTAAAAATGTGTCCAATCGATTTCCGTTGGTCCCGGGCTGCGGAAGGTTTGGCGGGGGGCTCCGGGGACGTTTCGAGCAAGGTGTCATCAGCATCATGCGCGTATCGTTTTTCATTAGAAAACTCGTGTTGAACGGGGCCGTGGAAACGTGACCAGCGCAGTCTGCTAGAAACCAAGCGCCTCAAGTGGCCTGCGCCAGTGAAAGCAAACAGGGCACTTGGCCGCATCATTTAATTGGTACCGATCATCGTTGGCCCGGGTTTGTGCAAACAAGCGACCCTTTTCTCTCCCTCTCCTCTCCTCTTTTTCGTTCGACGTTATTGTACCTCTTACCGCAATGCCTTTCCGGTAGAACAAAGTCGCATGCGAGAAGCGAACGGAACGAATCGGTAGAAAACGAACGGTTTTACGTTGCACCATCCGACACGAGGACATTCCGCTGGGTGACTAAGGAAGATGAACCATTTTCTAGTGGCATAATGAGCGCATAAGTCATTTTCCATTGCGTGCGCGACCGCCGCTTTTCCGAAGCGCAGCCGAAGAAGATGATCTTTGCGGCTGCGTTGTAATTGAAAATTGCGCACCTTCGAGCCCCAAATCGTCGTTGTCATCAGCGCGTTGTCGCCGCTGTCGAGCGCAGGAGCCACCGATTGCAACACTTGGTGTTCGCATGTAACCGACGAGGCCCGAGCAGAAGAGGGGCTAACCTTTGCGCCACACCACCGCAAATAAACAGTGATTTACAAGTAATTGAAAAATGAAACGACAAAATTATTTGCACAACCGATGGCAAATCGCCAGCTGCTGAGTGGCTTCTGTGGAGGAAAGAGAGGGAGAGGGAGAGATAGAGAGCGAGCTGAGGCGACATGGGCGATCTGACAAACAGATCGAGCACTTGAAGGCTAGATGGAAATAAATAATTGAAATTGAAGGTTCGTCTTAATGGCAGCCGACAGGAACCGTGTTTCAGCGCTGCGTACTAAAAGATCGGGTGCCTTGCTTGATATGACAACCGTTTTCTGATCGGCTTTATTACCTCTACCGTTCGGTTCGCCTGCCTGCAAACCGGTGCACCAGTTTTGGGTGGTGTAAAATGGCAAACTAATTCCCCGTTTGGTTGTTCCTGCGCCGCCATAGAATTATGCAATTTCGCCTCAATTGCAACGAAACGGAGTGTCCAATGAAGTGCCCAAAATTAATTCATTTCCAATTCGTTTTGGGCAAGTGGAGCCAAAGAAGGGAACGAATGAAGGAGACATCAACCGCAAAGTCTAAATGACTAGCACCGTGCAGTCGTCATCGAACGGCCTTGATTGCACGTTACGGACGAAGTGTGCCATATTTTGGAAACAACAAAAAACACACACACACACCAAACTTCTCCGATGCTTCCCTTGGTGTACCGTTTCGAACCCGGCGGCTCGGTTTTCCATCAAACGAATGAAGACATTAATATTCCGACAAGTACTATTCAAAATATCCACTTTTGCCTCAAGTTCATCGCGGCGCTAGTTGAGTGTTGCCGACACTCTAGGGAAGGATGGTGGCGTAGTCTGCAACATAACTTGAAGTCTCGCTTGCATGCGCATAATTCACCACCGACAAAGTCGACAGCGTTCGATTGCGGGTAAAACACCGAAGCAAAACAATCGATATGTCGGATTGACTCATCGATCTTCAATTTAGTGCAAGCTCAAGGGCATCGGATGGAACTACGGGCAAGCGAGAAACAGTATTATCGGGTTCGTTTCCTACCTGCCCGTTGATGTCGTTTGTTGCAGTCAAAATTATACGTACGTTCGCGGCTTCTAAATCACAGCCCTCACCACAAATCATCGCGTAGATGATGGTAGAGTTCACCTCTTCTTTTTCTTCATCCACCACCACCATACTCCCCAGTTGCGCCCTCCAGGCAACGATTGTTCAGCAAGACACGTTTGTGAAGCGTGTGACGCGCGTAGGAAATGAAATTGTTTTGAAATTGGTAACACGAAATCAAACTACATTTTAACATTTGTGTAACATTCGAGTGGACAGCCACGACAACAAGTGCTGGGAATGGGAGAACTGAACGAACGACGAACTCTTCGACCGACAGACGCTACAAAGATGCTCGGGTGGGATGGGGTTTTGAGGTGGCAAAGCGACGTCCAAACGTCGCGGGCGAGAAGTGAAGTAAACGGAGGAGGAAAAGGTAAGGAACCGGGCGAACAACAATACGGCTTGGGAACTAAGATTGAATGTGCTTGTTTGGTGGGCGGACAGCTTCGTCTGTTCTGCGCTTTGGGGAAAACATGATAATTACAACGAAAACTATTAAATCGTTACTCTTCTGCCGCGTTAGGTGAATGGAGGGTGGGAGTGTGGTTATACGTATGTGTAGCCCTTCCCCGTCGTCTTCTCGCAAGCTCGCACATATTTTGAACCCTTTCCGTTTTTCTTCCCCCCTGATGCACAGGACTAACATAGCCTTTCGTTTGCCTTTCTCCGCAACTAGTTTGCTTCCGCTTCGCAGAGGTGATGGTCGCAGCTTTTGGCCCCTTTCCTCATTGCTGTTGTCTAACATGACGATTTGGATCGCGCGTCGGCACTACACCATCGTAGTGCGAGGTGCGTTCACATTTGATGACTTTTGTAGTGCTTGGTTTAATAACAAAATTCATCACTCAAATATCAGCGTTGATCATTAACGCCTGGTGAAGGCTTGGGTATGCTGATCACCAGATAGTATGAGTATGTGTGAAAAAGTTGTTTTTTCACAACGCCATTGAGGTGATAAATGTTTTCACCCAAGTACCTGGGAATGTTGTCGTTTTATGAGTTTTGTAAAAATACTCGTAGCGGTATTGTTTGCGAAATCGTTCAATATCTCGCTTGATGCGTGCGGTACGAAAGTGATTCGTATTTTGAACTTTTGAACCAACCATCACCTAGCTGCAGTCTATTTTAAAACAGCTCGCTTGTTTCATCACTTTTGCAGTGCTCCGAGCCTCTCCTTCCTGGTCTCTTTTGCTCGTTGGCAGGAAATATTGACATGTACCTTGGACGGCGTTAGGATGCTCGGATGGGTAACTTCCGAACGGCTCGTACTGAGGGCCGGCTTTCAGCACAAAGAATGCTTATGACGTGAGCATAAAGCAAGATAAATTATGTCGGTGACCAAGAAGCCGTGCACGCATTTGTAAAGGGTGTCTGGTGATCGTTCAAATGGAAATGCCGGAGGAGGCTGCCGTAATATTGCGAGCGAACCATAATTGAGTTATCATCCGCTGGTACGCTTCTGGTGCCAATTTTACCATTTGCAGAAATGAACATCACTCATCATTTAAGTACATTAAATAACATAAAACAGTGGGCCACTTTAAGGCAACCTCCAATGCAAGGGTCGTTTTAAAGCGTTAAATAACTAAACATTAAGCTAAAAAATTACATTATTCTGATTTACAGGGTACCGCAAATGCAAGAAGGAAGAGCATCGCAAACCGACGGGGCATCGATCACACACCGTGAGCTTTCGAGCTGGATAACGAGGGCAACATTTGCAGCACAAGCTCAACGCTCACGTTGCTACAATTTATATTGCCCGTAGATTGATGATCGCTTCTTGAGGGAAGGCTGACTTATGACTGGTTCGTCCGGCCACATGATGTATCTGTAGCGAGGTTCCCTTTTGCTTCCTTTGCTTGTTTTCTCGGCGAAGTTATAAATCAAGGTGGGAGTGTCATGAGCAACGAAGGAGGAAAAAAAACAAATGAAGGTTGTTGGTGAGAATTTTCCTGATCGGCACGCCTAAATGGTAAGTATTATTCCAAATATGACCACATTACGCTGAACGATATACCGAGCGAATATATTTTCAGAATAACTGTCATCCGCGGGGTTAACATTTGCGACAGTTTGACCTACAGGAACGGAAAACCCTATTTTGTTGTAGAAACCGTTGAGTAATAGAGTTGAACGCCGATTCCAATCTAATGATACAGGTTGGGACAGACTGGGCGACTAGTCAGCTCGCTGCAAATGTCGGCATACAACACCGACCGGGGCATCAATTCGCCGAAGAAGTGATTCACAAACAGGCCACAGTTTTTGCTACGCAGATTAAGCTTGCCCGGCCCAAGGATTCAAGCTGTGGCACGGTGCAACTTTTCCTAGCCCGAGTAACCCGGTTTTGCCCGATGTCGAGCTCATCGATGGTGAGGTGGAAAAATACAGCAACAACAACGAAGAAAAGAAGCAATCGGACGGAAGACGCGATCATCGCGCGCGACCGAACCGAAACCGATCCAAAAACCCGTACAATCAAACCGTGGGAACTAGATCATTCAAATTCTTGAACTCGATAATCGCCAACGATGATGATGGCGGTGGCCGGGCCGAGCAGGGCGACTGGCGAAACCGTTTTCCACCCGCATTCGAGTGCACGTGCGGTGGAACACGAGGGGCGCGAAACTGCAAACTGCAGCTGCAGTCGCGGGGAAAAATCAGACAGTATCGCCCGAGCGCCGAGCAAGTCATCGTGCTTACATCGAGGGCAAGAATGGAACCAAGGTACAGCCCCCGGAGGGCACACTGAATCATCCGACACGGGCCGGTACCGAGAGGTCCTGCAATCTTCCCGTGCCGACCGCAAGCTCAAAATACTATCTCCGGTGCGCATCATCGGAGCGGCCTAGCAATCGCCGGCGCCGCCGACTAGGGAGAGGTTGAAACATCTCCTGCGCCTTGCCTTTCGCTTTCGCTTCCTCCTTCCCCATCCCCAATGGGCGGACTACTTTGTGCTGGTGCGCGGGCTTTCGTTGCGGGCTGCTACGGAGCGCACGGTTTCTGCGAGGGATCGACTCGGTCATGTCAGAAACAACCGCATCTGTGCTCGATCATCGCCGAAGTTGATCGCGAAATCTTTCCTTTTTACGATCAGCCAGCCTCGCTTGGGGTTCATTTAAAGTGAATCGAAATGTTTACCTCCCTACCCAGGAAATGTAGCGGTCGGGGCATTACAAATAACTTTTCTTTTCATCAGTTTTGGTCTGTTGTACATTAATTAAGCAATACCATAGATGTTAATGAAACGCAGCGAAAAAATAAAATAAAAACACACACGGCTAACACTGGGGAGCAAACCGAATGCCTACCATCTCATTTTGCTTTTTCAAATTAATACAAAAACAATCGCTTCCCGTGCACACCCTCGCGCAGCATGTCCTCGTTTTGTAGTAAGCCAGTAATTATCTGGTCGCTTCAATGTACGTGCTTCATTAACGACAAGCTCCCAATAGATCGGGTGGCTCACTGGCGAAATCCTCACGTCGGCATGCATCCCGGCATTCCACCTACCACCTTTGGCATTCTCCACCGGGGCACAAGCGGGTCTATCCGGGTTGCACTGATATCTGCCACTTGCCATAAATTAATTCACAAAGTATAGCAATAAAAATCGCGCGCAACGGGCATTGAAGATGAGCTTGAGCTGCGACTTTTGTTTGCAGCCCTCCTAAGGTGAGCATCACCGAGGGGAATGGGAGGGGAAGGAAAAATAGCTGAACCTCACCCCGAAGCATGGAGCTGTTGGTAGGAGGAGGCAGCTGTTAAACAAAAATACCATGAAACCGGGCAGAAATCATTCGATCCCGGCATGAAAGAAAACCTTCACACGTCGGCCTCGGTCACGTTGAGGATGGCTAATTAAATTTTTACAATCTTGCCATATTTGAATACGGACCGGCGAGGGCTCTGGGGAGGGGTGTTTGGTCGGTCGAGACTGCAGAATGTACCGAACACAAGTGCTCCGTGTCAGAAACTGTGCACCGAATATGTGACTGAGACAATTAAGCGCAATTGCAACGAGGCGAAGAACGTGGACGAGATTTATTTACTTGTGTAACATTTTATTTGCATTACAAGAAATAATTTCGAAATAAAAACTAACCGACATAAAACATCGAACCCATACCTCGAGATTGAAAAATTTCCACTACCGGTATTGCGGTATGTTTGATGGAATAAGCGTGGAAACGAACGAATATTAGAGCACAACGAAAGATTTGCTTCATCAGCAAGCGACGAACCCAGAAGCACTAGTCACTCTCGCGACCGGAGCTCGCCTCAACAATGAACTTATTTTTCAATTTCGATCAACCATCAACCCGGGGCGGGTGGGCACAATGGCACAACCGCAAGACCACCGCCACCGCAGGGGGAAGCCGCGAGGCCGCACAAACGCCGACGTCGGTGGGAGGATAATTTTATTTATTTATTTTATCGATCGATCCACTTCACAATGAACTTTGTCGAACGCAAGTGAGTGTGCAATAACAATGTGCAAGTGAGATCGCGCAAAAGGATCATCATCAGCGTCAGGCAGCAGTGGTTGGGAGGTGGCGACGCGCTGCATTACGCAGAACGCGACGTGCGGTATGACAATAATTTATTGGTTATTATATTCGGTCGGGCGTCCTTTTCAGGCTGCGTTTATGCGACGCTCGTGGGTGAAGGAGAGGGCTGCGAGGAACCGATTTGTCGGTCTGGCCTCTCCGGTTAGTCGATATATTCCATCCACTTCCAAGTGAAGCTACTGACAACCGGCTTCGATCGTAGCCCAGCGGTTGCAGCAGCGAGCATAAAGAACGAAGTGCTCGTTCTCGTCACGATAGCTCCAGAGTCCATCACTGGTAGTGCGCTCTTCGCAGTGTTACACTTCTCCGTATATGGCACATGCAACCTTTCGATGCGATTGGCATTAGTTGCAGAACTTTATAGATGCCATCGCTCGACTCCACACGTTGGCCTTACTCGCGAGGATAGTGTTTCATGGTGAATGCAAACAAATATCAGCTTGCGATAGAAAATTTATGTATTACCAGTAAAGCAGTAATCCAGATTGTTTACTGAAAACGATTGTAAGCCTGTAAGGTTGGTAAGAAAACAGTCGAACCTAATTTCGACTGAATACTTTATTTCTTCCATCGTGTATTGTTCATTTCGTACATTACGCTGCTCGCATACTTATGCGCGAAGGAGGGCCGAAATTATACTTCGATCGATCGTTAGCTCGAATTCAGATCACATAAACGTTCGGTGGCCGACCGTGGACCTGCAAATACTCGGACACACACACACACACGACAACCCACTTTGGACGCGTATGATTTGCGATCGAGCTCCGATTCGGTTCTCTTCTAGACACAACGCGCAAATATCGTTCATCCAACGCTATCTGGACCACCGGACCCGTCTGGTTCCACGTGGCACGTACATTTGCGTAACCTTTTGTTTAAGCCGTCTTCGTCCTCCTCCGCCTCGGCCACCTAGAGACCTTGAGCGATAAAGCGAAGTGTAATGTCCCGCATAATAAGATCACTCGTTTGCGCTCGATCGCATATGGCTACATGCTGTCCAGCGTTGCTGGAGGTCGGATGAAAAAGGGCCTCGGCAGTGGGGAAATGAAGTTGTTCTAATTACCATGGTTTAATGAGCGGTCCCAGGAGCTGGAGTGGGATTCACTGTGGGCTAAGAAACTGCCGCGTGCTAATGGTTATGAATTATATCATTCACGACGATGAGTACTGCGAATGGGTCTTCCGGATCATCGAGTGCAGCACCGGCAATAACTTGCCTCTTCTCACGACCGGCAATGAGATCATCCTTTCGGGAATTCCTTCCATCGGGCAACACTCCAGTTTGCGATGAGATGAATGCTAACCGCGAGATCTTTTACGAGCGTTATGATTAATCGAGGAGTCGTAGAAAACCTCCAGCTCTTCAGAACCCGTTTGTGACGGTTCGGTTCACTTCACGCAAAATGACACATTTTCAAGCTGAGTGTGAGAAGCGTATAATAACGTCCCGGGCCTTCGACGCCTTCGAAGGGCGCTCGAACCAATCGAAGAAAAAAAAAGCATAGTAAACCTATTGAGACGGTTACACGATTTAATTCTTGTGCCTAATGAGTTTTGTGGAGCGGAGCCAATTGTTCGCTATCGATCGAGTTTAGATAAATTAGGAGCATCAGGAGTGGGAAAAAATTGGAAACCTCCACTTTTTTTGCGACCCATGATCTATTTCACTCGAACCCCAAATCTTTATACTCTTTTTATTTTTTTGAGTCATCTTTTTGGATCGCTTCGCTGATGCTCCTCGTTCGAGAGGAGAGGGCTGGCAAAAGACCTAAAATATAAAACCCAACGTTTATGCCTCGAAACGGTGGGAGGTTTCGCCGGAGCAATCGATACATGCCCATTCGTGGCCCGTCATGCAGCGATCAGCATAAATCGGTGTTGCCGCTCATTTGCACCGACAATTAGTGAAGATCAAGATCCAGCTCGAGCATTGACACGGCCCTCGCGGTGGGTAGGTTGGGTGGAGAAGGCAACGAGGCCCACCCCGGGATCGATCGCATTGATATAAAATCGGTTATTCGTTTCATTTTCGACGATTATTCATCAAGAATCGACGCCGAGTGAAGGGGGCTGGCGCGAAGTGGAGGTTCTGGGAATAATTTCATTACCACTCCGCGGTCCGTATCCCTAGAGTTCCAGTTCCCGCTCTTTCCTCTCGGTCCGCAGGGGAAGTCCGACGACCGTATTCACATCGATTTTTATGACTATTCAAAATACTTCGCCTCGACCCTCGACAACCGCGTCTTCGATCGGGCGCGCACACGTCCAACCGGGTTTTGCTGCCACAACAAATCGAACTATCGGGGGCCCTCGGACACAATGTGTATTACGTGATGGACGCCCAGCGTAAGGGTTGCGGTGGAGTTGCCGACAAAGGCCGCTACTGCCGGTTGCGTCCGATGGCATCTTCAGCGTTCGGGAGGCTACGGATTTTATTGCTCCAAATATAAGTTGTTTGGCATCAGGCCGTGGTATCGGCAAGGACCCGCAAGACCTCCGGATAGCAATTGGTTCAGTCGACTGTCGGGATCGTCCCGGGATCTGGCGGCATCCTTTCATCTCGCGACTGTGTTCCCTTCTTCTCGCTGGCTCGTTGGCAATAAAGCGCAGACTCTCTCGGGGCCTCGTTTAGCGTCCAGGCCGCAGATCGGGGTCTTTTCCGAACGTTTGTTTGACTGTGTGTGTATGTGTGAGAGAGAGAGAGAGTGCTCGCCGGTGGACGAAAGCTCATTTGTTTTGACTCGAATCAATTACGTTTTACGACATTCTCGGCTCACTTAGCCTTTTTGTTCAATTAACACGTTCGGCTCGTCCTCGGTCCGATCCGGGTTGAAGATGGGCCGCATCCCCGATCTCGGATAGGCTTTCGCCCTGTGGCGGTGAAGTCATCTCACAGCAAAGTGCAACATTTTTTCCACACCCACCTCCCAGCCGCTCGCGAGCGGCAGCAGCTCTCTCCTGTGGCCTCCATTAGCCGCGTTCTCGACGACGACACGCAAATCAATCCTCGCAGCGCTGTATTGCAATGTTTGCCACCAACGGCCGGTAATAAAAATTAAGCCGTGAAAAAACTCGCAACCTTTTTTCCACACGACACACACACACACAAGAGAGAAGGCGAGTGGCGTGCGTGGAGAAAGAGATCGCGCAAGTGAAGCGCGGGCGGACCCTAGGATCTTCATGGAGAAATCGAGGTGTGATGGAAGGAAATCGGGCGTGAGTGCGATTTGTTTCAAGAATTGAACCCCCACCACCGCCTGCACCACCACCAGCGTCCACCGTGCGAAGGGTGAGAAAATATGCCGCCCTCTTCCGACCGAAAACATAGTGGTCGAATTTCCCAGCGAGCGCGCACTAAAACGGTAAGCCCTTGAGTACCTTGAGTCTTCGCACCTTCATGTACAAATGAGTGAAGAAAGAGGAAGTGGAGCCGATGGGGATGTGTGGAATGTATGGTCTTCGGCCACCTGATTCATATGCAGGAATCTGAAATCGATCAAAAGCCCCACCGCAGACACGCAGACACCTCAGCGCACCTCAGGGCCTCTTCAGCGCCGGTGGCAGCGTATCGAAATCAGTTGATTTCCCCGCAATAAAAACAAATATTTTGATTAATGATGTTGATTTGTTTCATATTTCTTTCCATCTTTTGTTTAACGGTCTCCACTCCACTCTACTCCCGCCCGGCTTCGACCAGATTCGGGCACGGTACAATTTGCCTACCCCGAGGGCTCCGTGGCTTAGGGCTTCTCCCTAGCGACAACGATGCGCCCTGCACTGGCCCTTAGGCGTGATACCAAAGGGATGGGTACGTGGGTTTTAGGAAACGGATTGCCATTAGATGAAGTGTTTGCTTACATCATTTCCATTATCGAACGTATAGTAGGTGCTATTATTAAAAATGCCTCTTTCCATTCGAGGCAAATGTGGTATTCAAATTTTAGCATACTTCCTCGCGATGGGCGTTGAGATTTCGAAATCGCTTAATCCATGCCGATGGACACTGAGCTTGGAATCATTTTTCAATCACCGATTTACGAAACGAACTTCTTTCCGTCAGCACCATTAATTAAATTGATCTCGGTCGAGTAGCGACTTATCAGGACATTCCTTCCCGTAGGTAAGAAAAGTTCGAAAATCGTCAGCATAGCGCACGCCAACCCTTAACTACTGAATGCGTTCGAGGACCCCGCGGGAGGCAGCGGGTTGGCATCGCTTTTCCTAGGCAGGCGAAAACAAAAAGAAACATGAACCTAGGAAAGCGTGTGCCAACGTGTCCACCGTGCGCTCCCATAGCATAAAAAAGACAAGCAGAAAGAAAAGGAGAGGCAAGAAAAAGAACACCGTGGGAAATAAACCTATTTAACGCCTCCGGTTGCGACGGGGGCTTTCTTTAGTGTCCCCACCCTGCTGCTTCCCTTGCCACGACATTTTCCGACACATCGAACGCTGTAGTACTACGTCCGCATTAATCGCTTCGTCCTCTCTTTCGCTTCCGCCTTTTTTCCGCGCAAAACTGTCGTAGGGCAGCGGCTTCGTGGTGATCCGATATCTCGGCGTCTCGGCTTCGGCCAGGCACGATCGGTACAGATCTTTCTGCTGGTTATTGTTTTTCCCCAAACCAGCCGAACGATGGAGGGAAGCTTTTGAGGCTCTTTCATGTCCATTGCGATCCTCGATGCGACACAAGGGGTGGAAATGTTTATCAAATTGCTGTGGACTATTTATACGGTTTTTTTTAAATTGCTCTTGAATGGCAATTTTGTAACGAACTTTCGAGGCCTTTCGTGAATCCTATGTTTTTGTATGAAATTAATCCGGAAGAAAATCCTTCCCCACGAATTGGTGCAAATCCGAATTTGAGCGTATAATTTACTCGTAGAGATTCAAACAGGTGTATTTTATTCGTCATCGGACATCTCTTCATGCTGTTTTCGCCCGTCGTAAAGCCCGGCGATAAATAATCCACCACTTCCGGCGTTCGTGGAATGCACCTACACTGGATGAAAGATTTATGTCGTGGCGATGCATCAATCAAACAAGACACCGCGCACATCAGGAGTCGAAGCGAAGGTCCCGAGCGCGCCGTACGAAGTGTTGGAATTGTAATGATGTGCAAGAAAATGCATATCATGGTCTTTTGCTTTTGCTTCTTATCGGTATGCTGTGTGTCGGGTAGTCAAAAACGTCAAAAATTTTGGCAAATAGTTTCCTGACCCGGTCGGCATGCGCTCCAGAAAAAAAGGCGCGATGCGTTTTTTGTGGCCGCTGTTAGCATTTCATTTGAATGCATTTTCCTGCGCCGCTACAAGAGCCGTACACGAGGCCGACGTTGTAAGCATGAAAAATTATCATCGTCCAACAATATGAATTAATAATGGCAATAATCAGCAAAATAAAGACAACCACTTAGTAGTGGCGTTTATGGGCGATGCGATCGCGATACGCCAAGCAGAACAATTATTCACGGCGTCTTCGTCAAATCCCGAAAGGCCGTCGCCGTCGTCGTGGACATCGTCGCCGGGCCTTTGTGTTGGTCGCGATGCGTGCGAGATGCGCGACTCGCCAGCACCGAGAACAATGAGGTGCAATTTTGCAATATCATTAATCGTCGTACGCCACCCGTTTGCATCCTGCAGAGGGACGAAGGAGGGCAATGAGGGGGAAGGGTCAGGGAAGGCAAGGATGCACGTTGGGAACCCGGAGGCACGTTCCGTATCTGTCAGATGAGTGCGCTCGCTAATGGATGCCTTCGGTGAACCACTTTCCCCACCTTGCACGGGATTATGAGCTGAAGCTCGGGGAATGCAGAACACGGCTGCAAACCCGTGACCGATTTCTTACGGACATCTATGTGTTTTTGTGTGTCTGTTTGTGTGTGTGTGGGTGGGATTTGTGTGTGTGTGTGCTGATTGTTATTCACCTGTATCATAAAGCCAGCTCCTTACGAACAGTCTTTGTTTCTTTTCCCTGTGCTTTGGCCGCTAAATTTCTTTTTTTTTAGTTACTTCAAAAGCCCACCGTGTCGTTGTTTTAGCACAAAAAAAAACAAGGACAGTATAAATAAACCAACCGATTTGCTCGCGTAATGACGAAGCTGTGCCGGTTCAGTTACAAAGACTCCTTCCCAACTTCAGCCAAACTGTCCTTTTGGACGAAGAGTTGCATGTTGCTTCGGCACGTCATCCGATGCGTTCTTAGTTGGTCACGGTCTATTGAGGCTAATTAAAATGTGATTTTCAAACACACGAGCAAGACAAAAAAGTAATAAAATCCCGCGGCTTCTTGTCATGTACCGTGTGATTTTTTATGTCCAGAAACCGACTGACTGGAAGCTGTTTTCTTTTCCTTATTTTGGACTGTGAAAGAATGACAACCGAGCATTTTAAAATGCATTTGCACTTTAATTGCGTCGTGAGGATTTCACGGTTCACAAAAGTTTGTGCCTAATCTGGCAAAGGAAGCAGTGTTCCGTATCCCTCAAGAAATGGTAGTTTTAGTTTCGTTATTTGGTGATTTTTATTTTTAAGGTAAAGCCAATTCTTTCGAAAAGGAATGGGATGTTCGAAAATAATAATTACCGAACAGTTGTAATTGAGGTAATTAGAAACACTTAATTTAACGCTTGAAGAAACTTACCTTTGTGTTCTGCTTAGCACAGGTTTACAAAAATTTATTTGTTTTGTGTGGCCGTTCCAAACTTCCAACGTTTTCAGGATCTGGATCAAGTTGCTTTCTTTAAAATATTATCGATTCTTTTCAATTTCGTTTAGCAATGGCGCGTGTAATGGACACTCCTTCACTAGGCTGGCTTTCTTTCGCGCTCAATAATGGTCACCTCACACCTGACTTCACACGGCGGGGTTTCAACGCATCATCTCGATCGTCGGGTGCCGAAACCCATCGAAGCTGACGATATCGATCCCTTTTTCCGAGGAAAATTGTTTGCTCACTGCATTTGAAACCGTTTATCGAGCGACGCGGTTCACTCTTCACAAACGCTCCACAAACAAGCTCCAAATAAAGCCGAAATCTGTCTTGCTCGCCTGTTGTCACAAACAATTTGCGCTGTCACGGCACGGGACGAACTCTTTTGCTCCTTATATTCTTTTTTTTTCCTCGCCTTCAGATACAGTTTTTCAAAAGATTCAAACGTCGGATTTTTGAGCACCAGTTGACACCACGGTAGACCGATTGATTTGTCTTCGATGGTCTGCTGTTGTAGGGCGAACTAATTATCACCGATTTTTTGACGAAGGGCTGACAAATGCTCCACTTTCCACCCTTCGAAACTCGATCGATCCGTAGGGGCACGCACTCATTTGCACAGTGTGCCTTTTGAAAGGAGATAACTAGCGGGACAAATAGTTTCGTGGTCCGTTTGGTTCTAAACGAGGCTTCCAATTTTTTTCACACTAATCACCGTTTAGTGGCACTTTCTGTTAAGAATTCAATTCGGTAGTACAAAATCACTGAATGTTGTTTTTTGTTGGTTGCTGCATGTTTTTCGAACTCCGGATAAGGATCACGATCAAAACAACTGAACGAACGCGCACCAGAACTGAAGAGAACCGCGTGGGCAAAGTCCCGAAAAGCAACTGAACGCGGCGTCTGTAGCCGGCCGGGGACTGCACCAGCTCAAAACTGCACCGGAACTGCGCACTGCACGCTGCACCCGTGGTTCCCCTTCCCCTGCTGGTCTTTAAAATCGCGAAATCCGTCCGGCAGGATCGGAAAGCAAAACTCGCACTGAGCAAAGCGAATGCACCGGAAAGGGGGAAAAACAAACACACCACCGGTTGGGATGGGTTTCCACCGAAAGCACGGCTGTCACTCTTCACGAGGGCAACACGGCAGCAGCACTGACATGCGATCGTGAGCGCGCACTTCTTGAGACTGACTCGAACGGCGTGTCGCCTGAACGGTCGAGGTGCCTTCGTTCGATCACCACACGGTACGGTTGTGTTTTCCTCGCCTTCGTCTTGGCCCTTCGTTGTGTTGGTGCGACGGGCTACATTGCACCGTGTCGGCATATACCCGCGTGTCGGTACGCCGATCCCTCTCTGTGTGCGGCGCACCCCTTAGCGTTGAACGTTTGTTATTCTTGAGCTGGCGGTTCGCGGCAGTGTGTGCGTTCGAAACGGAATGAAAAAAAGGGTGCACACAGGTTCGTGTTTCGATCGCGCTGGAGAAGGGGAGATACGATCGAACCAATCACGATCGTCGCTCGCCTAGACGGTGTTGTTCGGACTCCGATGTACACGTGCGCAATGGGGAGGAGTTTCGTCAAGTCGCGCGAGTTTTAGCTCGGAAAAGCTTCCCCCGGGTGTCGGTTGCGTTTTATTAATCCAACATTCATACTACGCATCTCGTCCACCAAGGCGATCGTCTGCTATCGCACAAGCGACGAACCTTCTTTAGCCCCTGCATGGCAGGTACACTCTGGCGACGATTTTGCAGGCGTTGATGTTTACCAATCTCGTAATGTTTGCCCTGCCCGCCTCTGCATATGTTTCTACCGCGGGTCGGCTCGAGTGACAAGAGCGAAAAAAACAAAGATTCCTCTAGACCAGGATACGAATCGCACGCCTGCCGAAAGGGAGGGCAATTAGTTTTATTAGTTTACAGTTTGTTTTGGGTCTTGATGATTTTATTGAACGCCTACAAAAATGTTTTTCTTCCATTTGGTAAAAAAAAACCAACCCGCTTACCTCTACAAGGTACCGTTTTGTTTTTTGCAACGCTTTCTTCACTTTCCTTGTGCCTTGTTTGCCATTTTCCATCCCGGGAACGCTTTCGTTGAAAACGGCGACGATCAAAGGCGACGTTGTGTGCCCTTGCGATCTGCATACCGCACAAGGACATACCTTCAGGAAATTAGGGCTGCTTGGCTTGACTACCCTGGAGCGAAAAAACATAATTTATTGATGGCTCTCCGGCACCCTAAGGCTGTGTGTGTATGTCGCGTGAGGGTTTATAAATGTTACGTCTTTTTTCGGGGTTTGCTTTTTTATGTTTATTGATACATTTTGTCCCAGCACCCAGGAGAGAAGCCGAACATCGAGTTTGTTCTGTGGGAGGAATGTTTGCATTTATGAAGGAATTGCATTTCTGCAAGCGAATTTACAGGATTTGTCCTATTTAGGACACGACCCATAATTTTGCAACAACCACCTTTAATGGCCTCCGATTTTTTTTTCAGCCGTCATCGGTCATTTAAGAAAAAACCAACTGGTCGCCTTTTGATCCTTTTTCTGCCCTCCAATCCTAACCCGAAAACGGATTTTGGATGCGCAAATAAAAATGTCTGCAGTGACATGATGATTCATGCTGAGCTAAACTATTTACAGCTAAGCAAGTACTTTACAAGACGAGGTGAAAGGAATGAAAGCTTGGAAGAGTCATATCATGTAACTGAATGTTGGGAAAATCAGCAAAACATTTGCTTCGCATATGGTCGACTGGTTCAGCATACGTGCTTCATCTTCCAAAAGCATCAAAGGAATGGATAGCCGGTGAGCCAAAATTGGCAAAAAGAAAGGGTAAGCCCATTTTTGTCTACCTGCTTTCAAGTTAAAGTAGCTTCAGTTTTCTTCAATCCAGGATAGTATTACCAAATTCACGGAACACATGGAATAGTGTGTTTGACTTCAACTTGTCCTTGTACAAACCTAAATTTTCTTAAGTATTTGACAATCGAACGAAAGTGGGTAGGGAAAGAAGTAAAATAACATCTTTTCCAAAAGGCCGTTTCCAGTGAGATCTGCCGCTTTGCAAGTTTCAAATCTTCTGGAATGCGTTCTTTTTCTCGTGTTGAGCAAATAGAGCATAGAGATCAAACAAAACCAAAACCCAATCTGGAAAAAGTTAGGTTTTTGACGATGTCTCTAACTTGAAGATACCAGACGTGATGAAACAATATAAAAACAAGATTTTGGAAATAATAAAACACCCGGAACGGAATTAGCTAACTGAGAAACTTATAATCATTCGCTTGCGCTTATAACCGTTCAAAATCATATGGTCTCAAAAGTGAATTGAGTCGTCGAAAAGGCCGCGCCTGTGGTCAAAAGTCATAGCAATCCAAATCGGGCGTGCTTGATCCTCAAGCGTTCCATCTATTTGAATCCCGGCCATCCCAGGAGACTCCCCTAGGCCCCGCTGGGTTCCGGCGTTGAGTGACCCGAAACCGGTCAGGGTTCAGACACGAAAAGCGGAAACCGTTTGCAATCTTCGGGGTCTTCTAAACAAATATACATAATTCATAGCTGTTATAATTTCCCCGTATCCTATTATTCGTATTTGTCTTAACAGCATGCGGTAATAATGGATTAACTCTTTTTCTTTCTTGCCGGGCCATCAGGGCCGATGTTGTCCTTCCAGCAATCCCGTGAAGAGCAAAGAGAACCGACAAAAGGATGCACGAAAAATCCGGGCCGAAAAATGTTCGAAAGGGTTGAGTTGACGCTCTGTTCGGGGTTGCTTCTCGGGCAGTGACGTTCTGTGACCGCAGTGTGACTTAGAAACAGCGGGCAATAAAAAGATAATCCTTTTTTGTTCCCTTCGGCAATACGAGCATTCGAGTGTACCAAAGTATCGAGCAACACGAAGAAGGAATACCACACTACTCCCAAGATTGGTGAAGTCTTTCGGGTGTATGAGAAGGTCTCTCGGGACGAGAAAAGGGTTGCCAAACCAAGTGATAACCATCCTGATTCCGGCAGCGCGCTGGAGACAAACGTCCGGGACCCTCGTCATAAATCTTGCCAGACTATCCAACCACCGCTGTTTGCCGTAAGTGTCGAGAACCGCAGAAAGGCTTCCGTTCGGTACGCCTTCGGGCAGACATGGTGTTAAGTAGGAACTGGACCGATCGCCACTATTTCCCGTCCGACGAGCATAATTTATGGGCAACCAGTTTCATCTGGCTCCCGTACCAAAGTAGATCACCAAGCGCTCCGTCCATCTTTTTGACCTGGTTTTTGAGCAGCACGAATCCTTCCTTCGATTCGATTCGGGTATTACCATTTGCATGCACCGCTCGCCAGGATCGGGTCACCATTTTGCGATCAGCCATCCATCGGTCAGCTCCTTGGGGGAGCCCTTCGCTGTGAATGGTCAATTTGGTTTGCGATGTTTTATTGCTTTATTGTGCTCATCATTACCATGACCAGAGAATAAGCTCGGGATGCAGGGAGTATCAAGTTCGTTCTCTTCTATCGGCGCAAACCAAGCTATTGTGTGTGCCGCCGTGCGTTCGCACGTTTTGTCAAGCATGGTTGGGATGGTTTGGATGAGGGAAATTTGCTTTAAATGGTCATCACTCGCTTGCTGGAAAAGGCAATTTGCTCTTTCAATTATTCCATACGATTAGAGCTGCGCGCTGGTGGATCCATAATTCTTCCATTGACTTCACTCGGTTGACCTCGTCTGGTCTGATTTGCGTCAGTATTAGTCGGTGGGTATTCCTAGACCACCGGGTAAACTCGGGGGATATAAATGTGTTATGACCAATGATGTATCGATCAAACTCATGTATATGTAGTTGACGGTGGGAACGATGTGCTTCATTGATGTAGCAAGCCTTCTGTTTCAATTTACCGAAAGCGATTTGTTATGATTCTTCTGACGACGTATGAAAACGACATTTATGAAAACCGACTCATTTTGAAGCACCTCGAAAGTATTGAAGTAAAAGATCGATTCATGCTACAGTTTTAATTTTCAACTGTACGTTCCTGAACATCAATAAAAAAAACCGGCGTATCGTTCCTACCCACAACCTAACGATGCCGCCCGAAGGATCGAATAAGTACAAAAGAAACGTATAATTAGATCTAATTCTTCTCCTCCCCTAATTGGCAACGATACCGAACCTTGCTAGCCAGGGTACGGATGGAAGATATCTTCATCTAAAAAAATCGTTTCAGCCCGCCATAGCCTTAGCCTACCCGCCCCTATCCCGTGTGCCCGCCAAGAATGCCACCGACTCGAATGAACATAGCTCTGAAACGTTTGGGCCATTTGGTAGTTGAACCGAATGCGCTACCCGCAAGAAATGGCAGATTTCCTGCAAAATATGCCACCGGACCATCACTTCGCATTGCGGATTCCCTGGCCGTTCCCGAATCCCGCTCAACGGGTGTCGGATAATCAGGTAAACGGAAGCGGAAAGACGGGCGTAGGCGTGTCGGGGAAATTTTTGGTTTGTTTAGCAATGCGATATTTTGTTTTCGTCATTGTCTCCATTCCGGGGAACTTAAAGCTCGGGGTTATATGGGGGCCCTGGTTGTAAAAATGGCGAGTTGAGTTCACTTTTTAGCAAACCAAACAGACCCATTTTGTTATACTGCCAATTATTGCAAGGACAATGGCTAAAAAAAGTAACATAAAAAGAAAAAACAGTTAGGCAGCGATCCAATATTTGCAAATCATAAAACCAGAGACAACATATGTACGCACGAGATAACAAAATGCACACAACCGAGCGTTGTGGGTGCAATAAGGTACACTAGAGTTTTTTAGGATGAAAGTGCAATTAGGCGTTAAAAAATCGCCCAACGTACGTATGAGGTAAAATATAAAATTTCCCAAACTGGTTGGCGCGCTTGGGCATTGTAGGTTTTATGGTTCGAGCCTAGGTTTTGAAGCAGCTTTGCCAGGGTTTTTTTGGCTTCTCTTGGAGGCATCACTGTTAACATGCTCAGCTTCGTCGTTTCGTGCGACCAAAACGTCATGGTCTAAACGATCACGGTCTGTGAAGCGCCTATTTTGAGTGTACGAATCAACACAAGGAACCGTAGGTGATGGATCTGTGGTGATGATTTTTTATCCGGAATCTTAACTCAAACAGCGATGACCGCATCAAATATTTGACTGGGTTTCACAAACATTAAACTTGGTTTCCTACTCTCGTACCTTCGAGGGTTAAAACAAATGAATAGTTAAAGTGCGTGTCACAGCGTTAGATGAATCCACGTCAGATGAATAAAGTCGAATGAATTTTTAAACTGCACAAAATTTAAATCGTCAAACAAACAAAAAAAAAGAGATTTAGCGATAGGCGCTATGTTAGAATTTTTCATGTTTGTTTGATTATAGTACAAATGGGAAATAGTAAAACATGTAACTAAGGCGAGCACATATGCCTCTGATGAAGCTCCAATTCGAATTATGAGTTAATAATCGAATGTAGCACACCGGAGTTCAATTTTGCTAATGTTAAGATAATTTCTTAAAAACAGCGGCCTCTTATGAGTTTTTGTTTTCCAAACGAAGATAAAGAAACTATTTTCCATTCTTTCTAAATATGAAGTTTCGTGATGACGATTCGCATCGAACATCTTTTCAGAAAACGATCTGTTATAACACATTTTACTAAAAAATGTCAAAACATTGTATGCGAAATGCTTTAGAAATTTCAAAAAAAACAACCAATTTTTGGGATGACTTTAGATTAGATACATATAATTAAATTACACGAATTAAATTAGGATAATTCCATTAATTAGATGCAAGATTTTTCATGATTCATATCAATTTTTACTTCAGATTTATAGCCGTTGCAGCCACTTGCTTAAGAATAAGTGCCTCGGCTTAAATATTTTTAAATTTACTACAACGGCTGACATGAGAATGGTTTGGTTTTATTTTAATGTTATACTTTACATGCATTCAATACGTTCAAGATATGGTAGCCGTTCAACTTTACCTGATATTTTTTTTAAATAAAATCAAAACTTCTGAAAAGTAGAGAATATTTTTTGCAGAGTGGCCCGATGGTAGTTTCCAATTGGTGTTTGGCTACCTCGAGGTAAAGTGCTAGAATAACAACGCAAGTGGCGACCGTTAAGTGGATTAGAAACATGTTTGCCATGCCCGGTGGTCGTGTTTGCAGATTAATTGAAATTCGATCAAGTGTTTCGATCTTAATCGGTCAGCGTTGCGCGGAGAACCGAAACCGGGACAGAGATCGCCACGAGTTCGGGGCCACGCGATCGCTCAAACCGGAGTACAGTACGGGGTTGACAAATATTGAACCAAGCATCGCTTGGCCGGCTGTGAAGCAGCTTGTTAGTAATGGAAACCATGCGCATGAAGTGAAGTGCCCAACTCGTTCCAGTTCCCCATGGCAGATCCGTGAGTACTTGGCATCGGCCAAGGTGTGGGTAATCGAAATGGAACAAACGTACGCATCGTAGGCCCTTTTTTATGCCCTGCCCGAGGTCGTTGCTGGTACGGCCCAGCGTATGGCCGCACTAGTTCATCTTGACCCGGACAGTTCCCACCAAATTCAACAAAGATTTGTTACGATTCCTGCCCTCCGTAGCGTCGCGCGCGTAAAGCATCATGCAGCAGGATGCAGAATACCCTTTGGCGTATTATTTATATCTCGGGTGCCTTGTGGCGATTCTCGGCGCAGCCGGCGAAATGCTGGAAGAGATCAGACCCCCGCACCGCAAAGGTGAGGCGGCGCGAAGTTCAAGTTCAGCCACTCACTCAAGGCCCGGCCAGCCGAACAGGGAGACACGGTGCGCGGACGAACAAGTGATCACGACCGCGATGCGAAGGGTGTGTTACATCGACGCCCATGTGTTGCTCGATGCTGGATGGATTTGGATAGCATTGGGCGCGATGGCAGCGCGGTGATCAACGGCGGACAAAACCGAGTCATAGGCCACTGAGCCACGGCCGGGCGATCGAGGAAGCGAACATTATATACGGTTATTACATGTTGGTACTGGCCGGCGCACCGCGTCTTGGCGATGCGAGGGTAGGACCGGACGGAGGAGAACTAAATCGAATTGGAAATTCATTTCAAACATTCCGTTGGGACGCGCGCGATAGCTCAACTTTTGACCTCTCTCACATGCAGCATAACACGTCGTCGGGGAACGCGCAGGCGCACTCCGACGGATACTTACGCCCGCTAAGTCTGTTGTATGCCGCCGTTCGCGGGCGCGGGGAAACTTTCTACCGGATTCTACCGGGGAAGCGCTCGTAAACTGGTACTATTCGCGAGGGCGACGCGTTTTGGCATCTGCTGTCAGTTGCTGAAAAACTAGAATTGGTTTGATTTCCCTTGCATTATTTTTGCTCTCAACCATCCACCAATCTTGTTTCGATTGCTTCAAGGGTCTCAATGCGGCGATATACCGTTAGTTTTCTTTCAACTTATATTTCGTTTAGATTAGAGATTAGTTTAGGGGTCCGCGACAGCCGAGCGGTAGCGCCGGTTAGAAACTCGGGCCATGACCTCAACGGCGTGGGTTCGAATCCCATCCGAGACCGGGCCCTCCCCTGTATGAGAGGAGTGACTATCCACGTACTATCCACTAAGGGAAAAAGTCTCGTAAGCCCATAACGGGCAGGCATGACCAAGTTGGTTGTTTACGCCAAGAAGATGATGATGAGTCCCGTATAAAGTTAAAATCGATTGAGTAACAAATAAATTTGCTTAGAGAAATAATGGGTGATTGGAAACACCTAAATCATAAACCTTACATTACTTTTCTTCTAGTAACTTAGCGTAGATGATTTTACATGATGACTTGTTGAGGCACAACAACATGTGATTTACTAACTTATGTTTGCCTCATATTCAAAGTACGAAACAGCCAAAACCAAACAACTCTTCGTCTACTTAAATTTTCTTTGTCACCGAAGGGATAAAGATTGAATTTCCTTCTCCATGCGAACGCTTAATTTAATAAGACTGTGTGTCGATTCCTGCTGCTACCGGAACCCACCCTCTTTGTTTCCGGTAGGCGGCTGAATTGGCTCTGCTCGGTCGATACATCTGTTACATATTTTCAGATAAAAATGAAGCACCATCGCTCAGTTGGTACACTTCATTCACATTCGACGACCAGTAGCAACATCATCCAAAATGATTCCAGTCAAGTTGGTGTTCCTAATTTGTTGTATTAGTTTGGATGCCTTCGTTTATTCTAACCCCCAGTTTGGTAAGTTACTTCGTAAGCATTATTCTGATAAAAGAACTTACAAATTTGATGGTATTTCAGATTTACTGGGTGGTTACGATACCTTTGGCATCTGCTTCAATAATTGCGCGCAGTGCAAGAAGCTTTACGGAGTCTACTTCGAGGCCGAGCGCTGTGCACAAACCTGCATAACGTACAGAGGAAAAACCATACCGGATTGTGAGGATATTAGCTCCATAGCTCCGTTCTTGAACTCGTTGGATGTGTTGAAATGAAACATAAAACATCTCAAAACCATTGTTAAAGGAAAACCAGCTATCCACTATATGAAATAAACAAGCAAAAGGTTTAATTTAAACAGATCAATTTATATTAAACATGTGTATGTGATTTTTCCTATTCAAGCAGATGGCTTGAAGTTGAAATATTTTATGTAATGTATATTCAAAGCAAAGATTCGGTTAAATTGTTTGTCGCCTTTTAACCACAGTTAGTTCGTGTATCGTCGATTCTTCTACCCTAATAGTTTTAATCTTTTACTGTAACCCCCATCGATAAAATTTTAAGAAATTTCTAGATAGAAAAAACTTGTATTTTTAAGTTACAAGTAATAAGATTACTTATAATATCGATGATATATCTGAAATTATCGGATTACTGAGGCTAAAGTTCCACGGGACCAGCAAATAAGTTTCTAAATAAATACATGTACAAATGTTATGTATCTCATCACAATATGTTTTTCACCAAATATATTTAAGTGGAATGGAATGGTTCTAGCAAATTAACACATGAAAAAGTTTTTTAATTATTTCAATTTGGTTATAACATCAAATGATAATTTTCAAAACAACAAAAATTTCCTTTAAACCTACAAGAACTGCTACTACAAATACGAGTGTTTATATTACATTGTTTCAAATCCTTAAATATATTTTTTTATAAACGTTCTACAAATAAAAGATTTTAGTATGGCATAGTTAGGGGCATAGGGGTGGCGTAGCGGTAGCGCTAGAAAACACCACGCCGAAGGTGTGGTATCGAAACCGAGCTCAAACTGATCATCGTTCTATAATAAAAAACCGTCTTTCGGTCACAGAAACTCTCTTCGGAGAGAAACCTAGTCCCAATAGGAGTAATGGTATAAATGTAAATAAAATAGTAATGGTACACCACCGTCATCAATGAATACAGTATGGTAAACCGTCAAATAACAAGAGGTTAGCAACATAGTGCTGCATTGACATTTTTAAATCCTTTTTCGAGGGAATAAATGTCATCCTGGTAAAAATGAAACGTAAGGTCAATTGAACAGCTCTACCCTGGACTTTCTTGATGAACAGCGTTAGAATGGTTGGATGATCTCTTCAAAACTAACTACATATAATCATTTAAAAACTCAATTGTAGACTAAAAAACAACTTTAGATTTGGTGAGCAGTTTGAAAACGACGCTGGTAATTTAGCACGGATGTTGGTTACCTTTTATCCAAATACATGCATTTTAAAAAAGTTACCAAATGTTAAAAATATTCTTTCACTTCTTTTCGCTTACATCTCCGCAGAGAGTTTTTCTGTTATCATTGTTCATTGATGGTCCATCATTCGGTCTTTTGGATGACCTCTATGAGATATCTATTTCTTTATCTGTATTTTACCCAAAAACTGTTTATTAGAAAAACTTAATCAAATTGAAACACTATGATGAATCGCAATGTCTTTTTCAGAAATGTTTGTTGGTTTGATGTAGGCTTGAAAAAAAGAAGAAAAATATGTTATCAAAATTCATTATATACTTTGTGATACGGTGAGTTTTAATTTATGTTAAAATAAAGTATTTCTAATATTGAAATAAGTTTTTCTTGCTTGAGCATATTATGTTGAAATCGTTTATTAGTTTTATGTTTTCTTATAATTGGAAAAATCAACTTTGATCAATGTGTTATGACCAATTATGATAGCTTAGTTTTCGGACGAAACTGAATTCATTAAGAGTTTCGCACTTTTTTATGCTTCTGTATAAGATATCGCTACCCGTAGGAATGTGGTTTTCATCGACTCAGTTCCACGGAGCTTTCGTCTACCCCTTACCAAAAACCGTTAACACCGTTAGTAGCAATGGACCACTACCGCTTTGCTTTGAAAAACTACCAAATCTGGCACCTCCACAGAAGGCAAGAAAAAAAAGCGTGCACACAACTGTCGTATTGTGTCGCGAGTCCAAACGAAAAGCTGAGCAAACAAGTCAACCACCACGGGCGTCTTGAGAGATCATTAATAATTCATCCGAAAATTCCATCCACCGGAATTCAAACCACCGAATGTGCACCGAACTTGCGTTGGGTCCGGTACGCAGCCACCGCGATACGTTAGGCCAATGTTGTGGGCTGTTGGCGTTTGGGATGGTTGTCTTGGTTTGTTTTCCTTCATCTAAATCTTTTATTTTTTTTGTCTTCCCCTCTCCCTCCCGAGACAACAAATTTCCACCGACAGCCCTATTTGCGTACGATCTGCTGACAAATTAAATCTTCCGAATTCGGGTGCTGGTGCTGCTGTCGTCGGGGTTGCTTCTTCGACTAACTGTTGACTGTTACAATTTGTACGGCTTCGTGGAACCCGTCTGCTTCTGTTTTGTTAACGCACCCAAATATTTATGCTGCCAGTTTGTCTGGCGCGATTTCGTACAGTACTGGGCCGTTTTCTCGCGCGTAAGACTCTCTCTAGTGCAGGCGTTCGCAGCAGCTCGTAAAAACCTTGTCATCTGGTTACGATACTTCGACAACGATGTTACTCAAAACAAAGTCAAACATTGAATGGTGTCTGGGTGATTGCGTTGGTCAAGAGACTGATTGCGTTGGCGATTGTGGATCGATTGACTCGATTGCTTCCGTTTGGTCAGACGTGGTGGAGCCAACCTAGTTCAATGTGTGTCGGTTTGTCCGGGCATTAATTGTATCAATCGAATTACGTTCGGCATGGTCAGTGCAGGATACAGACAGGATATACAATTAGCATGGTTTGACGAGTTTTTCGCTTCTATCGCATGCCAAAAGGCTGGTATATAAGCAGATGAAAAGTCCTGAATATGTCACAGTCATCAGTAGTCCCTCAACTACATTGCAAAGGATATTGCTTCAAGGAAGACTTCTAGTTAGAACACAAGTAGTTGACAATGATCTCTACCAAATTGTATTTCATCGCCGCATGCTTGCTCGCCATCGTCGTGATCAACAGTCCGGCAGAGGCAAGTCCACAGATTGGTAAGTACTCCTTGTTTGTTCGGCGTTCGAAAAGTTGGAATGAAATTACGCGCACCTTGCAGACCTTATGGGCGGCTACGACATCATCGGCATTTGCATCACCAACTGTGCCCAGTGCAAGAAGATGTACGGGGCTTTCTTCGAGGGACACCTTTGCGCCGAGGCGTGCGTGCAGTTCAAAGGAAAGACTATCCCGGACTGCGAGGACCTCGGTTCTATAGCGCCGTTTCTGAACAAAATGAGCTAGACCGAGCCAACTCGATGCAGAAATTAATGTGATGTGAAGCAAGCAAAACAACCGCTGTCTTTGCCGAGTTATGGCGTATACTGAATAAACGAACCCATTGACTATCTTCATCCAGTTTGGTGTGTACCTCTTGTCGGGGGATGGGATGTGAGTACGAGAAAAGAAAGCCAGTCCATGCGAGCAACCAGTCAGTGGCGGAAGGTAGCCAACCATATGGTGAATAGTGTGCCATACAGTTTCAACGCCGCTTACAGCGTTCGTAGAGGAATCACTGGAGCGCATTGTTTACCGAAGCAATTAAAAGGGCAGCACTAGGAGCCCTCGATCGGAACGTAATCATAACAATTGTTGCCGGCTGAATGGTTGCCCTCTGTTCGCTCGCTGAGTGGTCGTTGGTCCTGAGCACTATAAAGTGCTACCATTACGTTGCAATTGTCTGGGCATGGAGTGGCCTGATCCGGAATGTCCGACCGTAAGGCGTCAGCCGCTGATGGATCGCTTTCGGGGACGACATGATCCCCGGGCAGGGGCATTGGTACAGAGCTTCGGCATCTACCATCTCACTGGATCAAGTGTTTACGTCTGTTGTGATAGCTCGAGTGTCAGTTTCCTCGTGCTTTTTGGGGAGCCTGGAGTATGCACGTACACAACTGGCTACCTTAGACCTTTGTGCACCTCCTCAGGTCGCTGTAGGCTCTACCCGGCTTTGGAGTTCGGGACCTAGCATACTCTCTAAAAAACAAACACTTCTGGGTGAGCTTTGAGAGGCTAGTATGGTTTTTTTTATTGTGTGTTCCACTCTACAAAACCGAGCCGTTTTGATCGTGGGTAGAACTGTAACATATGGTTCGCCCGACCAGTTCAAGATCAAATATATGGAAATTAGAGTACTCGAAGCTCGGGAAAATGTTTACACTGCCCAGTGTGGAGTGAGTTTGTTCAGTCCGTAAACCGACAGATGCTCCTACTAGTGTTGAGTGAATAAGAAACGGATTCCTAAGAGGAAGTTTAGCTTCTTCACTCTTGATTTGTGTTCTTCTTTCATGATGTAGCGCTGCAGAAGTTATCAGTTAGGAGGCGTTGCGGATATCGCGGCATTAAAATGATACTACCTTGACCAACTGTATCGCTGGGCGGCTCTGTGATAGAGTTCATGTTCCCACGATTGTTTCTTGACGCAATTCCTCGACGTGTCAGCGCTCAGTGTTCGATTTGAAAAATTCCTTCTCCTTCCTCCCATTCCGCTGGGGTATCCAACTTTAAACATGATAAATGTACCGCACTTATAAACGGGCCCAGAAAATCAATATTTGTTCCCGATTCTGTTGCCATTTACACCTTTTTTGCTGCTCGCTGGCCGCGTACAGGTACCGATCGACATCTCGGGTGAACCTCCTAGGGCTAACGCGGGTAAACGATATGCACAAAAACCATAGCTCGGGTCCTTGCGGTCGCAGAGCATCCTAAAGGCACTGGCGCGGGGAGATGATTAATGGGAGGAGTGTTAATCATTTCCTCCTTTTTTCGGCCCTTAAATCCAATAATTGAAGAAAACGGAGTAACAAACAAAAATCAACCAGCAAGTGGGAACGGGGTATGGAAACGCATGCGCAAACGTTACCTCAACTAGTTCGCCGCCAGTACGGTTCGCGCGCGGGAACGGCGCGAACAAGTTCAATATTGAAACTTCAATAGACAGCATTTGTATCCATTCCCGTAAACCAATTTGTATGCTTTCAAATTATCATCCATCAACTAATGGCTTACTGACGCAAAGTATGGCATCGGTCCTAGGACTCCGCGGGCACCAGACAGATCACGCGAGGGGTGGGTTGACTTTTCGGTAAAAGTTTTTGCTGCTCCGATGTAACGGTTGTGCCAGTCAGCCGTCCGAAAGGATTCCAGTTGCGATAGGCCCGTTCAAAAGATCAACTTTAAATAGTCCTAACAGGGCGTCCAGGCTATCGTTCAGTTTTAGCCGCCCGAATTATGTGAATCGAACCCGAAACCGTGCAGCCCGGCAGCCCGTTCACAATCACTCGTGACTTTCTAATTACTCTTTCTCGTTAGGAGCATCGATGCCTGCACACATTCTAATTAACAGTGGCCACAGGGAGCTTTCGGTCGCCGTTGCGGAACAGAAGAGCCGAAAATATCCCAAGCTTTGTTCCGACCGCACATCCTAGTGCCGCGACCGGAACAGGTTTGGCTTTTAATTGCTCTCGCTTAAACTGGTTGTTGGAGCCGTTTTGCCCGGTAGCCCAGATTGTGTGGAAAACCAATTAGAATGAATGCAAATGCAGGTGTTTAAACAGGGGAAACAATACAACATCGAAATTTGATGCTCGGCAGTTGTTTTTTTTATATGTAATCGGTGTCGTAAAAAGATTCGAAAGTTATGGATTGTTGGGCTATAGAAATGTATTTATCCGAACAAGCATGTTATAAATCGGCGTTTCACTATAACAAAGTAAAATTACTTTTTCATGTGTTTTTAAAATCTTTATTTACTGTTTTGGTCTATAAGTAAAGAATTGAATTGTGGTTATTTTGAAGTATGAAATATAATATTGGATGATGTATATCTAGCTCATATTAAGCTCCTGTACCCCGTTCAGTTTAGTACCGTCTTGATGGTCTAAGGCACCGATATTCCCACAGGTTTCAACGATTAACCTTACCCCACAGATTAAAATCTTGTTTAGAAATTCAAAACATGTCTAGGTGGCAAAGGGCGCACGGGAAATCAAGAAAATTGACCAAAGCAGGCAAGGAGCAGGCGGGGAGGCATGCGCTGGAAATCAATTGCTCTATCGGGAAGCGAAGGTTGAGCGGGCAGTACGGGTACGGAAAGATTCAAGCCTATCAGTGGGACGCTTCCGTGCCTGTCATCTCGATGATTGTGTGCTCCTCCTTACTCTTACCGCTTGAATGGACGCTGGCATTCCGGAATACAGCATGCCAGCTGTAGCGACTGGAGTCAGGCTCGAACCATAGACAAGTCGAGGCACTGTGTGCGACACCCACACGCGTAATCATTTGGGAGGTGTAATTAATTCCATCCTTCCTTTCCGTCGCTCGAAACACTATCCTCCTAGAGGGAATTGAATAAACCTTGATGATGTAAAAC
>KE525251.1:344086-365994 GCA_000441895.2 Anopheles sinensis | reverse complement strand
TAATCAATGTTTGAGCATGTTATCCCTGGTTTTCCTGTCATGTTCACATTGTTATAGTTTGATCATATGTCCTTATAATATTGTTGTAGTAGGTTTATATTTACTTCCAACAGTTCTGGTGCATATTTCCAAACGAAGAGAACAGTAAACTACAATAGTTATAGTGGTGCCAAGTGCTTTGCCTTAAATATCCCTGCTGTGAAATGAGGATGAGCCCGAGCGCAACAAACGATAAGTCCCATCGAATTAATATTTCCCCACAATCGTACGGAAGGGAATGGTGCTAGCCATTGCTGGTGAACATCGGGACCAGTTCATGAACTTCTATTTTGACTCCAGGAAGGGCCGTGGCTTGATAGTAGATTTATTAAATAAATTTATTTACTATGGAGATGTCTCGTCCGGTGCGATACGAATCAAGGAATCTAGCTCGAATCCAGTTCCACGCAGGCGAGGTTCATAGTGGAAGGTGGATTTTGAACTCGTCGGTGGAGGCGTATATTTGCAGTCTCGCCTGGTGGGAAATCCTACGGGGCAGTGTAATTTCTCCGCGAACGAAATGGAAGAGAAATGCCAGCCGCTACTCGAGGAGACATGATGTCTGGCAGTTCTTGTTTGGTTTGTGTAGACGCTGCGATCAATTACGGCTGCTGGCGAGAGCCTGGCGTGGGTGTCGGGTTTTAAGCAATACACACCGGCTCTCGAAAGAATGGGGATTGTTGATGAAAATTGAATTAATAAGCCACGTGAAAGATGATAGGATGTCAAACGTAATAATTAATGCAATGGTGAGTTTGTTGTAGCGGGTCTGTCATGATCCATACTTGTTGCTAATCTGTTACAGTTGTTGTTTGTAAAAAGAGGTATCTGAAACGCTGTGTTACTGTCAGGATTCCGCAGTCTCGAATACATCGTTCTATAAAGCTACGAAATATGGCATAGTTTTGCAAAGGTGCCATAATAGAGAACTATCCAATCTATAATTTATGCGCCATATTTGAAATATGCTTACATGTGGTGCGTTCCTCTGTAGGCTGGAGAGAAGATAAAACTGCTACAATATAGATTCAATTAGCCGTCCCGGCGCTCTGTGGAGTATTTCATATCTAACGGCCGAACGGGGATAGGGGATATGCCGGTTGGTTTTTCTAGTTTCTGGCTCAATTTCCCATCAATAATATCGGTTTATGGGTCCTGTTTTGGCCACCGCTGGAGCCAGCCATCCGGTTCCGGTGCGATGCGATCGTTTTTCTACTGGAAATATAGTCCGGGGCGAAGAGACAGCGTCTGCGCGCTTGACGGATAGCAAAACCAGACCCGGTTACGGATCGCTTGATTGTTATCGAACGCAGCACGCCAGCGGTGGCAGCGGTGTTTGTAATATATTGCCATGAAGTTATTTATTCATAAGTGATTATCCATTAAAATGTGATAATTATTAGATTCGTCCGGCAGATACCGTATCACCGGATTCTCCTTCACCCGCTCCACGGTCCGGTCGACGTTCGGTGAGGTGTCTGGTTGCCGTTGTTGTTAAGACAGCTGAACGACTGACTTGATTTTGTTTGGATTTCTCACGATGCTCGGTCGGCCTCACTGCGGGGACACCTTTGCCGGCCCGCAACTTAGCATCAAACTAGGCACTCAATCCACGCCCAAAAATGTGCCTCCTCCTTCTCGTCGGGACAGAAAGGCTGCCTTGCCGTTGTCATCCCATGTGGATGACCTTCTCACTGACAGTCCAAGCACGGTTGTGTTTGGACGCTGACCAAACAGGGCGGCGGACATAGCAAGTCGTTCCTGCATTACCCCATCCAGTTAATATCGAACTCAAAGAAGGCATCGGTCAGCTCTGCTTTGACACCATCGAGCGACAGAAAAATCATCGGATAATGTAATTATCGTACGGGTGTCAAAAAGAATATTTTATTTGAATGCTAATCAGTGTTGTTGTCTCGTCGAAATACGGTCCTGGGATGGCGTGTATTCGTTGGACTTAGTGTACGACAAATGGTTTTCCTAGATCCACCGTGTCTGTTTTGCTGCTGCTCAATCTGCTCCGTGCACAAGTGTATCATTAGGTTCAATTTAATTTTAAAATGACTGCCAACCGACTGAGCAGGGTACGTTCGGATTGAAATTGGCCCTAGCATGTTCAGTCAATCTATGGCTGTAGCAGAAGTTTCTTCTATATAAAGCTTATCTGTTGAAGCTATGATTTATAGCAGTTTTAGTTCCATTAGATAACATCTCCATCATCTGACTAGAAAACATTTTAGGTATGTGTAGCTGCCCGGGTCAACAATGCGCTATACAAATTGTTTTAGCGATAAATGAAGCATAACGCTAAGCTAGAAGGAACACTGACTGCATATTTCCCGCTCGGAAGAACCCAGTTTTTAGCGACCACATTTCGCATGTGCTCGCTCATCTGCCAACGAATGGCCGCCGGTTTTAATCCACCAACGCGACCTGAACCTTGCAGCACTAATCTCGAACTTTCCCGCACTCAGGTAAAAGTCGCACCATACCCAACGCCTGCTCAGCCCAGTCCGACCAGCTTACACGCAGTTATCATTTCAATGAGTAAGCAAAATAAATAAACATGAAATTATCTGCGCAGCCACGAAGCCATTTCCACCGTCCAGGCAGCCGCCCGCAAACAAGACGATTTCAATCTTTCCCCATAACTCACGGACCGGCCGGTCACTTCCCGTGCCGGTTTCCGAGCGCACCGGGACGTACCTACCGGGAGCCCAGAGTGCAGCCGGGAAAACAGTTCGGCTAGCCGACCGCGTCGCTTTCCCGCCGCGGGGATGGCCCCGGTGTTATTGTTGTTCCTCTTGCTTCGTACTCGGGGACTTATGCGCATCCCAAGGCCCCGGGCAACTGTCGGGAATTCCGTTCCGGTTTCCTTTCCCGGAAAGCAGGAGGTGACAAAAGTTGAAATTATTCAGATTAGGCTTACAAGCCTAATCCTCTCGCTATGGCCCTCGGGTCCCAGGGCAGAGCATGTTTGGTTGGTTGGTGTTGAGCGTCGGAGGACGGTGAAAGGGTTTTTTTCGGTTGTGTTTCGCTGCAACATCGTGACCGTTGGCAAACTGCAGCTTCTCTCCTGCGACGCCTAAAGCCGAACGAGAGTTGTCCTGTGTGCGTTGATCTGATCGAAGCAAAGGTCCAGCATGGGTTTTTTTCTTCTTTCGAGTTCGCTTGTTTCTCTATATATTGTTGTGCACCGAGTTCCCGAATAAATAAACAAACTTTGAACCAAAGCGAGCGATAAACGGGTACCGATACGGACTGGTACTTCCCGAATCAGGTCTTTCCACTGAGCTTTGCGGGGCATTACAACACTGACGGTTGTGCTTGTATGCGAGTGTTTGCATTTAGGTGCATTGCTTGCGCGTGATCAGCAAGTTCTTAGCAGAAGATTTTCTGCGTTGACCCTGTTTCACGCGGGCTACTCTCAGGTTCTTCTTCCACCTATTATGCACAGTAGACGAAAGGCTTCGTTGCGACCTTTGATCGATAGCGACTGCTAGGAAGCAAAGTGGTAATTTGTTAACAGACAAAGGACCACCTTGCACACACACACCCACACCCTTACGCTTGCCTCAATGCGATCGCAGTTATAATTTGCAATGCAATAATTCACCAATGGCACCTTGGCGCATGATGTCTATCTTGAGCTGCATGACCATCGGGAGCTGGAGTTCGGCCGGTTTTGGTTGAACCTCGGAGTAAAAAATAACTAAAAATTGCCTCCATTGCACACACCTTACACATATCCCTATACCTGCTCCCTCAAAAGAAGCGCATTAATCTGGCCACTGGCATCGATTAGAAAATTCATAAATCCTGCCGCGCTCCATGCGGTAACCTTTCGCCAACTGATAACGCTCAGCACCGGCGGTGCATTCTCACCCCGGGGGACACATCGTTGACACTTGGGTAACGCGTTTGCCCATGTTACACAGACGGGAGTACCTTGTTGCCGATCTGCAGCTATTCGCTGCATTCCGAGCTTTACTGCACGAGTTTGGCCAGGTTTCGTGTAGGCGTGTACTGCGATACGCTCATAGAGTTTTGCAAAAAGATAGAAAAAAAACAAGCGTTTAGAGGTTGCACGACAGGTAAAAAATTTCAATTTTTGTAGCAGTAAATAATTTCCGTTTGGAAAATGCATTGAAGTAAATTTGTTACGACAAGCATTAGAGATCAACGACATTCTTCTAATCAGTGGTGGATTTACATTTATGAGGTCCTTATGCGGAAAGATAGACTGTACCGTAAACAATTATATATTTTTATTTCATTCATACAACCAATAAGTTTTTGGTGAACTCCGCGAATTGAGTTTACCAATTTTTTCAAACAGTTCTTATTCAATAAATAGAATATTATACATGATTTGTATGAAACTTATTGGCAATATGCGATAGATTAAACTGTTTAAGTTGTCAATATGTTTCTGAATCTGGCTATCTTGATACAAATACAAAGTTGTTTCCAATTTGATGTACTATGAAATATTTTTCTACTGTGGTTTTTCGACTATTATTATATACCAGAATAGTCTCTTATTATTTCGTTATGGTTCTAAGCATTATTTTTTACAGGATATTGTAAAATTGTCCATTATTGAAAGACTAACCTGTTCTAATTTATTACCTATCGATCATTAAAGAATGTTGATAAAATCTTTGGAATATTTGTTAAGGAAAAAACATTGCAAAATTAGCCCTAGGTGGTTGTTTGATTGTTTTCCGAATTCCAAGATCTTTTATTCAGATCCTTATTTTTCTATTTGAATGTTACGGTCTTAAAAGAAGTTTTTTTTACAATATAACTAATGTCAATTGTATTGATTGGAAAATAAATGGTACGATCTTGGCTGGGAGATGTCACCAATTTTGTTCGAATATTAAATAAAATATTGTTAAATGATGGAACGAACTTTGAAACAAGAATCCCATAAATTTTGCTTCTAAGTAAAACAATTCGAAATATTGGAAACTATGGAGTTATATAGAAGGTCATATAACACATAAAAACTTGTGATACAACCAAACTATTAGTGTACCAGACTATATGCTTCGTATGTGCTCCAAATACATCATTGGTAAAAAGAGTTTAAATTTGACAGTTGTGGACGATTCTGAAAAAAAAATTTAGATCAAGTTACGTGAAAGTTTTAGCTAAAGTGTTGGCTCATATTGTTCGTTTTTGCATAAGTACATGCGAAAGTAACAAAAAATATTGAACTAACAAAAATGAACGATATATTGTCTCTGCCAGCCAATTTGACAAAGAGGCTGCTGAATCGGTATTAAGTTCAAGAAGTCTCCCACCTAGCAGCAAGATTCACTCGTGTCACGTTGTGTTACCGAAACAGATCGTTTTACATCGATAATTGCACCTATTTACATTTCAGCTGGCGTCCTCCTCAACCGCAGGCCCAGTTGATGACAGTCGCAGCTAAAACAGTAAACACCACACTCTTGGCCCCAAGGCACCTCAATGGCAGGGCCCTTGACCAAACGCTTATCCTAACCTTTCCTGTTCTTACCCGCACCTCCTTCTGTTAAATACACCCATCTACACACCTATTCACATAAACGCATGCATGTTAGAGGGCAAGTTGGTAGCAGCAGAAAACAAGGCCCGTTTAACCACGGACAGACATTAGCTTCCGTGCTTTTCGTTTCGATAGCAACGGATAGCTCGTTGCTTGATTGTTTTACAGATCGTCCCGCTCCCGTCCTGCCATTCGGTGATTCCATGGCGCAGATCGCTTAAGGTCAGATTTCAGCTTACCGCTTGCTGAGATAAATTAAGGCCGGAGTTGGGTACAAGGGCGAGCCGTAGGAACGCGCAGCAAGACGGAAACACGCAGCGAAACGCCACATGAACAAACCAATTCGATTGCTCGCTTTTTACTTTTCTCACGTTTTCGTTCAACATTTAATAAGATTTTAATTAGACTCCGATTTGGATCCGATTCCCAATATTTCGCAGATCGTACTGATCGTCGCTGCGATAAGGTACGGGTGGAGAAAATTTACGCTAGGTCGGGTCTCGTCGGGGTGTGTGGGACTTGGTCCAGGCCTAAACTGGCCCACCGTGCCTTACCGTATCGTGCAGCGGATCGGTCGCAGCGAGCGTGAGTCGTCTTCCTATACGAGGTTACGGCAGACAATCAGTGACATCCTGTAGCCTACGGTAGCCACCTCGTCCGTGCGATGTCGTCCAATTCTCTTCTCCACCGGCAAAGCACCTTCAGCCATCCTCGGGGTTTGATTTTTTCCCTTATCGCTGGCGACCACTGCATCGATGCACCGTTCGCGTCGATTGCGATGCTCCTTCAGGGACCTCGGGTCTCTGCCCTGCTTGCGATGTTGCAGTAATTTGAGCATGCTGGGAGCAAACGAAAGAACATTTATTGTGCATGTTCTGTTCAATATCGTGCTAAAAGTGGATTAACGATAGCAGTCATCCGGTAGGCTGTTTGGCATCGCGGGTTAAAGTTCTTCCGTTTCCTCATTGCTCCGCAGTCCGTAGGGAACGGGAAAGAGGAAATAGCGAGAGGCGTATGTGTTTGCGGGTGAATGTGTTCGTGTGTGTGTGCTTGGATGACTGAGACCGAGTACGACGTTGGCGCCAATCCAACAGGGTCGCGTTTCGATTGGCACCCTCAAGGCACCCCTTCGGCTGCCCACCAATTTTTCGCAAATACCTAACCATAGTTAACGAAACTGCACCAAGCGTTTCCCTCGGCGAGCTTGTGGGAGAATGTTTAGGCCCAGGAGAGCACCAAAACCGAGAGTGGATGGAGGGAGTGCTATAGATACGGCCAGAGCGAAATGTAGAGGGCCAGGAATCTGTGTACACAAAGGAAAGGAGTATCGAAGAGACTCTTGAAGCGGAGGACAGTGAAACAATTCAAGCATTCGCCGTGCGCTTCGCTGTTTGCTGACAGTTTCCACAAGAAGTGTCCACATACTCGATGACCCAATATTGCCCGGAAGAAGAAGCGCACGGAACCGCTTCACCCGGGCCGTGGTCGCTTTCAGAGACCACCCAGGTCTCGGCACCGGTCAGCTCAAAGTTCGTGCATTTAGTCGCACGCCGGAGCAGCCGCAACGCTGTTCCCCGCGCACCGGTAGCTGGAATCCGCGGGTCGCGGACGGCTGGAGCATAAGATGACAAGCGCAAATAGCACTTGAAAAATCTAATAACAATAAAACGTTCACCTTTCGCGCACGGATCTGAAGGGATCTGCGCGGCTGAACGAACCGTGCGTGCCGCCCGGTTTACGGGAAAATCGAGCCATCGGACGATCCCCGTGCCCCTCATCAGTGCAAGATGAATCATACGAGAATCTCCGCACGAACCGTAGGACAATTCGCGTCGCTCGCTGGGCGTTCGGGAGCTCCGCGCCGGACGTCGGACCCGGTTCGCTACTTGTAAATGCAAATTTTGCTACCACACGCTCAAACCACGAACCGTTGCGATGCACTTGAGGGTCGACCACACTTCAGGCCTTTCACCCGGCGGGTGGGGCGGCCAGGTGATGGTCGAAGCCCGGGTGCATCATCGTTTATGTTGCGCTGTATTGGTTGTACAAAACAAAAACAATTGCTCATCGATCGTACGGATGTCACGATCGGCGATCGGTGAGAAATGTGCGTGCGAAAAAAGCTTTCCTCAGCAGTTTTGATCAAGTCAATAAGTTTGGAACGGATACAATCTAGAAGATTATCGAGAATAAACGAAATGATTTTAAAATTATGATAATAGACTTCAAAGAAACTCGAAAATTGTAATTGCTTAAGGCGTAATTATTTCTGTATGGACTTTCTACGCTCGTTTAAACATAATTTTTCAACTGCACTATTTTTGTTTTTTATGCAAAGGCATTATTGGTAATGGTTCGAACCAAATTGTAACAACTATTCAGCAGTTCGCACAAGGTAAATTGAAATAAATTAATATATGAATAATCCACACGTTGTCTAATAATACAAGCGTTACTTTTCTTAATTTCTACATGTTGTTTTTTGAACTGTGTGTTTACATTTTAAATATCATAATTGAAATTTTCATTCATATTTAAAAGAATATTCCTCTGCATATTAAAAATGACAAACTAAACGATTTAAGTTTGGTCTGAGAGGTAATGTTCTTTACTTTGTTTTCAAATAAAGATTTGAATTCGAATGTAGCGGCTTGTACATTCCATAAAATACAAAGAGCGTTCTATTAGTTTGAAGCCGTCACAGTTTTAATCGCCTGTTAGTTTTACTAAAAGCTACACATTAGTCAACATTCGGCAAAACAAATCGTTCTCGGTGTTATGCCTTGTCCCGACGCGTTCTTGCATAACTTTAAGGCATGCGTTTCCTCGTCCCCGAACTAACTCTCCCTGCTACTTTAGATCTGACCTCACTTAGTCGCCCTAATGATATTTAATCCTTTTTCCCGCCAGATGTGTCATCGCTCGACGCGCTACAGCGAACACCTTCGCACTGCCCACATCGTTAACCGGCTCGCCCGTTTAGCGACAGCCGATCGCCGAAGGAAGTATCAAGATTCTCCGATGGCACCTTTCACACTTTCAGCTGGATTTATTTCCCACGGGCGGGCGGGCGATCGGGATCGGGACCGGGTTGCTGGGCCGGGTGGGTGGGCACGCGCACCCGCTCGTGTGTCTTCAAATATTTCTAAATTAATGATGATAATAGTTTAAGATGACTTTTATAAATAAGAATATTATTATAATTCATAAAAATTACATTTCATTAATTTTACCAACATTATCATTATTCCCGTTCGAGTTACGGCGTGGTGCGCGATTGACGCCGATTGGCCCTGGCCAAGGGTGGAATCGGATGGGAAAGATGATGCGGGAGTGTCCGGTGCGTTTCGACAGCATCGGGGAAAACTTTTCCCCAAGCTCCACAAGGTGTTGGTTCGTGATGAAGGTAGTGGAGAAAAAAGGGTTTTTGGTGCCAAGTACGGCGTTGGGAAAGCAACAACGGAAGCGATGGGAAACGGGTTGACATTCGAGGATGAGCTCGAATGGAGCAACACGGTTGAGGAAAATAACACAGCAAAAGGGAAAAAAAGGCTAACAGCAGGCAGACCTAAAAGGGAAAGAACCTTTCGGTATTGCTGGAACAGCAAATGCGGCAACAAGCCTGCAGGAAAGGCACGTTCGGGAGCGGAAAACTGAATGTCAACTCACTGGAAACGGGCAGTCGTCCTCGTTCTGCTGGCAGGTCTATCAATACTGACCACACAAGTCGGTAACCGGGGGGCTATTTTTCAAACGCGCTCCCTGCATCGGCAATCTCTTCAGGTTCGGCCCTGCGATCCGCACCGCAGGTGAATGTATTTGAATGCATTTGCAGTGCGCACTGCTTTCGGACTAATAAAATCGAACTTTATTAGCAGTTTGGAGTCCGGGAAGGAGGGCCAGATTCTCATGAAATTCTCCCAGAGTCTGTTGAATGATTCAGCGCTGGCAGTGGAAACAATTAAAATTATTCTAAAAGCACTAGGAATGAGTTTAAACTCAGCCCAAATGTGTGGCATTTCCTGAACCGGAGGATAACGTGACTGAAATGTATATTTTAAAGAAATGAAATCAACATTAGAGAAAGAAGTGTCATCAAACTGCTGAGAAGTCAATATCTAACAAGCGAATGTAGAATGCATAACAATTTCCAGATGATTCTTTAAATGTTTTCTTCAAATGCCATTCTTGGGCAACTATCTGTAACGCTAAAAAAGTGCTAATCATCTTGATGGGTGCGTTGTTTAATGACGCACAACCAACTTTTCGAAGAATCTTTTAGACATATCGATACAGCGACCGATTTCAGTCGCTTTGATCACAAGGAAAAGTTAAACGATACATTGACTATGATGCTGGAGAATGAGATTGAACACACATAAAACTTGAATACTCCTAGTCGAAGGAAAGCTAGGTGGAGTAATAAAAAGCCCCGGCTTCAGGACAAAGATTCTTGCGCTCCTAGGTGAACCCGGCCGTCAACAATCGATCGATCGCAGTGTGGTCGGGGATCGGTCAATTAACGGACGAACGGAGTGTATCGGTTTGCTGAGTATAAAGTAAGCGCTGCGCTGGTGTTAAGCTGAAACCATTAAATCTGGAAACCCCCGCCGGAAGATAGTGTTTATTTCGATACTCCCGGTGACTGGTCCAATATTATTGACCAATAGATCAGCTCGCCCGGGGCTCGTCATCAAATGGTGCGGTACGGGCTGGACGTGTCGCACCCGGCCTCGCCGCTGATCGTTGATCTGGTTTCTGTGAAACGGAATTGACAATTAAACAAATTGGAAGACTTGGATTTTGTCGATAAAACCGGTAGCTTTGGTGATGAAACCCCGAGGTCCCCTAATGGCCACGAAAGTAAGGGTCGAGCAACGTCTAATCTAGATTGGAGCGCTCAAGCGGGTTCTGAGAAGCTATAAATTGCTTTTATTCTAATCGGTGAGAAGCGAGAGGATATTGATGGATTCCCGCGCATCCTCTTGGCCTTTTTAAAGCGGGAAAAATTCTCTGAATGAAGTGTATCTAGTTTCTAATGCAGTTGTTAAAGCAGAACCAAAAGATCAGCAGATTACGGGGAGGTTCAAACGTCGGGATTTATTTGGTAAACGATTATAAAATGATACTATTTAAACTCTTAAAATTTACTTACAAAAATACCCTTCCTACCAACCACACATAAAGAAAGGACTATCTCGCGATATTTTTCACTTTCTTTATTGTTTTTCAATGTTGCTAATTTCCCCCTCTACGATAATGGATTCGATTAACATAATTTCACACCGTATTTTGCTATGATCGCACACTAACTTCCGCTACTGTTCGGTGAACGTTTTTCCAAGGTTTACCCATCAATTTCCTCCGACACTTTGCGCGTCTACGAGAAGCATCCCATTGGTTTTTCGATTTCCGAACGTGATCGCGAGCCCGGTTTGGTAGCTGTTCACAGTTGCATACTGCAATGCAACGCCATCGATCCGGGCGAGGTTAGGTTGTGTACCATCCGGATCGGTAATATGGTGGATGGCAGGTTAGCATAACTCTATGTAAATTTTCGATTCAATGAAAATCGATCTTCCTCGACTGAGGTCGTGTTGGGCCAGAAGGGGAGCGCGGTGGCCGAATGTATTCCGTTAGCTTTAATTTGCATGGCGATATTTGTTATGTTATTATACTATTACTTACTTTATCTTGAGCAATTCAATTTCCTACGCCACTCGCCCGACTGTTGGCCATTTTGGGTAGCCCCAGTACCATCCCCTTCTGTACGACCGCTAAGCCCACTTCCGTTCCCATGTCTACCATGTCCATCATTGCGCCGTTCGCGGCATCCATCACTTCCTCATTCCGTGGCCACGGTCCAAACGATTTGCCAAGTGGCGATTAGGTCGTTCACTGGCCATTTACCATCCGCTGTTCGAACCGCTGAAACCGATCCGGGTGCGTTTGGCGTTCGGGCTTTTCTTTGCCCCACCACGGTCGCCTTCTTTTCCCATTTCGCGTCTTCTCCGTTGGGCGTTGATTTAGATTTCGTCGATTCTGGAAGAGGGTGGTTGAATGCTCCGATCTCCCCACCGTTTTCTGCATGTCATTTCCTTCTGCATCCATCGCCACATCAATGTTTATGCATGCAAATGTTCTTTTAACTATTTCCTTCCTTTCGGTAAGTTGCTTAGAATCGCTTCTAGGCACCGTTCCTCACATCGTTCTGAAAATTTAAGCACATGTCGTAAAGGACCGAAGAGAAAGAAGTCCCCGGCTCGTCACCCAAGCAAGTTTGCGGCCCTCGAGTGCGAGCTTTTAAGAATCATAATCAAAGCATGAGCGTACGCTGTTGGATTGGTAATTGACGCATTTGACCGGCATCGAACGCGGTCCGTAAACACCGACTTCTGGCCAGGCTGAAGGCGGCGACTTCAGCAGCGGGCTAAATGCAAATGGGTTTGCCAAACGGTAGCCGGGCCCGCACCGGGCTGTTCTGTTTTCGGCAGCTGCAATAATGGTGGACAAGAAAGTGCCAACGCTGGGCTGAAGAACCCAGCAAAACGATAGCCGCCGCCATGGACGCGGAGCGCACGTCCGCATAGTCAATGAACTTTCCGGAGCGGAAATCGATCGTCGGCCAGTGTGAAACTGGCTTAATTTGCCCCGCATATGGCCAATGACTCATGCCGTAGAAGGTGGCGCACCATCGCACGAGCACGAGGGCTGAGGCCTTCCTGCTGGCCGATGGACACTTTTGGCCATTCCTGTCATTCAGCGATTGGATCATCCGGTCCGGCTCCCGGGAGCAGGGGGAAAAGCGAACGAAAACAACCGTAACATCGTTCGGCAAACCTGAGCGCCTTCTTTGGCGTCCGAGGAGACGAAAGGGTAGTAAAAATTCTATCCTCTAGCGCTGACTGCTCCTTTGTCTAGGCACGAGCGCTTAGAATGCACAAACATAATTGTCAATATTGAGTAGTACCGCCGCAGAATTCCAATGCTTTCTCTTCGCGCATTCGAGCCTCGAGAGCTTCACCGGAACAGTTAAGGCATGACAGGCGGTAGTTGGGACTGATTTACAATCACATAGGTTTCCTAGTGGCGTGTGCTAGAACTGACAACTTTAAACATGGGAGTAAAATAACATGGTCGTTTGTTAGATATTCTGCTGTTTAGTTTTTTCATAGATTAAAAATATAGCTTTCGAGTTACTAAAACTGTTTTGGAGGAATGTTCCTCTATGTTTATATTTTTTTTTGTCTACGATTTTCTCAACTTCATGTAATAGACTACGAAAACTGTCAAAACACATGCTAGATCGATGAACGAGTTATTATTGATTGTCTATTTTGCAGTGATTTGAAATGATCACTCGCTTGGTTTAAATCGTGTCAACCCGTAGGATAATCATCGTTGGTAAATGTATCACGAATAAAGTAAAATGTTAATACACTGCCCGGCGTCATACTGCATCTGGACACCACGTTGGGCCATACTTTATAATCCATTTAAACATGCTCACCATGCTAATTGCCACCAACCGGCGATCATAACACGGCAGCACAATACGTGATACATCCGCACCAGTAGGCTCACCATTTTTTTTTCCACAGGCAATTGAATGTGAAACAACGCTTAATAACCAATAATAAGAAGTTATATAATTTATTGTACGGCAAGAAGTTCACCGAGCCGAGCGGTTGCTCGACGGCATTGTATGCAAAACAGTTGCGGACTGAGATGGGCTGGCGTGTTTTGTTCTGAACGCCCTGACCGATGATCCCCGAAGAACGTGTCCAAGCATGCGGCTTCCATTCATCACATTCTGCAGCTCGGACGGAGCGATACTGCGGCCACGAAATGGCCGTCCCTTCGTTGGATTGCTTCGATTTAAATGATACGGGTGTAGCCCAGAGGACGGATACCGGTAGTGAGTGCTGGACGCGTTCTGCACCATGTCCTATCAATGGTTGTGTTGAAATGAGCTCGATTCGAAGTAAATCAAGATTCCATCGATCTCAGTTTTCCCCTTCCAGGTGAACGCTTCGTGCATACAGAAATCTGTCACCTGGGAGTGGTATATTTCGGCCACCAGAGTCATTTTACCCTTGTGGGTCGGCACTACTTATAAGAGGAAACTCGTTTTGTATTCTTGTATAGAGCTTTTTATTCCAGGATTTTATACAAATCAAGGATTTTAAATCATTAATTCTTATAGCTGTGGATTTTTGTTGTGATACAATCCGAGTTACAATTATTTCTAATGTATGCTCTTATTTGGCAGTGAAATGTGTTTGGTAGATGCACAGTAAAGTTTCTATGATTAAGTTTCTAACGCCGAGCTTTTACGTTAGTTTTGGACTATTTTAAACAGTTAAATATCAAAACGATGAAACTATCAAATGTGAAACGACGAGTAGAAAATTAGTATCACAAATTTACCCTATTTAAAATGACACTTTACCAGGCAATTCACTTACTACAACAGTGAAAGTAATTGCTATTCAACTAAATCAGGATTCAATCCAAGCTTTTTATATTATCGCTACAAAATTGCATATTTTTCCTGTTCTTTTTACAATGAAAAATTTTACTTTAAATTGACTTACTAGCTAACATAGCTCTGTTAAACTCTACTTAATAAAAAAAAACTAGCTAACAACATGATACATGAAATGTTAAACTAAATAACAATCAATGATAACTGATCTTTATATATCAAAACGAAATTTTAATGTTCATATCTTATAACGGACGAAATAAGTTTTGATTTTGGAACCATTATGTTCCAAAGCCGGAGCGAGTGGTGCCACCAAAATTATAAATGGGCTCGGACGTACACAAATTTTGGTAGACTCAGTTTGGTGGCCATCATAATAGAAAAAAATAAAAGCTATCATAAAATTGTGTGTCATCGCCATACGTTTGCTCCGTTCCTGTTGGATTCAGCAATAAATTATCTGTATCTTAAATCTAATAATCATCGTCATCTTCCAACCGGGTTATCGTCGATGTCCTGGTAGTGTCATGACGTGACTCAACTTTGACATTTTAAATCATAACCTTATGATCACAGACTCACACACCGTCGTCAATGGTTGGAACGGACATGTATAATACGGTTTCAAGCGGTAGTGTAGCTTACACAACGAAGCAACGCACATCTTCCGCAGACCAAGGGCCGCCATCGAAGCTGATGAGCACGAGGCGCTCAGACCGGAGCTTGGCTCATCCTTTATAACTGCATTAGGTTTCAGCACATAGTGGGCAGATGAGGGGATGTGGTTGCAAATCAAGATGAAGCTATACAAGGTGGGCTTTGTCAGGATGGGCTCGCAGCAAGCGGCAATGCTAGCGACCAAAGTATCGTAGGTCTACCTGGGTCCTAGGCTTGGCATATCATTCATCTCGCTTGGCACAGGCACGCTTGGGCAAACGACGTTATCCAATCCAACGCGATCTTCGGCACACACGCTGATTCGCTTTTCCGAGCTGCTGGCTAGATCGGCGCGGGTGCGACCAGCTATAAAATCAACTTTAATTACTCTCTAATGAAATAAGCAAGTTAATTAAAACTTTACGATCTGGTTTAGTGCTGCCCACATAGGGTCACATTGTGCTGTTTTATATATTTTGATAGAATGGTGATAGATTTTACTTGAGGTTGGTGATATATGTTTGTGGGGATTTTATTACACGCCCTCTAGTGGTATTCTGCGACTTAGGTGGTTAATGTTGATTGCTAACCACGAGTTATTTGTGTATATTTACAACGTTTTAGCTTGAACAAATTCCACTAGAATTGAAGAGTGTATCAGATTAGAAAACTAAGCGAGAAAAATAATAACTAGAATATTTAGGACGTTATAGTTGTCCAAAGTTATATTTCTGAAAACGCTAACAATTGAGGAAAAACAGTTACTTCACAGGATAAAATTGATATTAAATGTCAATAAATTATGTCAAACGGTCGTCGCCTTGCTAATCCGGGGCTGAAACGTCACTCATGATGAAATCCGTCGCATAGCTGATCAATCAGTGCGTTGCATTAGCAAATTCTCGCTTCTTCAACTCAGCAGCCTCCACCGATCCATCATTGTCCCAGACAAGGCCCGGCGATCATTGCGTTTGATTTGTTTGATCACGCTTTGCTTTTCTCGGCTTTCCGGAGCGACAGGCTCGGAGATGGGCCGACAAATCGCTGGTTGCCGGTTAATCGTTTCGAGCGTACACTGTCCCGCTCCGATCCGGATGCCGAATCCGTTCCGGGTCGGAAAGCCACCGCCGGGTGGTAAACCTTTTCGATCATCATCCAATAATGCATCACCGAGCGGCTTGATTCCTAGTTGACAAAACGGGCCCCGTTGGCGAGGCTGACCGGCCTGGTTGGCCCTGAACTCGCATCAATCATCTTTGTTCGAATGTCGAACGAAACTTTCCAATTCGGACGTTTTAGGAACTTCGCGCAAAGGAAGTTTTCATGTCTCATTTCAACGTTTCTCTTTCGCTTCTCCCTTTTGTTATGGCATCGTAGATTTCGGATATCCTCCAAAAAGCAAAGCGAGCCTTGCGATAGATGACACATAAAAAATCATAAAGCGTCCTACTGCGCCGCAAAATTTCCGCTCCCGCTGATTTGTTCAACGAGCGACGAGTTCCTCTTTTTATGCGCATTCGATTGGCAGTTCAAACAGCTAAAATTAAATAAACGAACGACGGAAAGGTTTCCTTCGTTTCGTTCCCATTGTTGGTTTTGAACGCATTATACGAAATAACTCATACTTAGTTTTCAACGCCTGTCATTAAAATCGGAACAATCTACCGATATATACGCCATTGCACTTTCTTTTTCTTGTTTGCATTAATCGTTTGTCGTTCAAGAACCGACCGATAAGGAAGCAATGCTAAAGAGCTTGAATTGAACTTTAGGTGAGCTGTTTGCTTGTTGTACATGCTTTTTGTTGCTATAAAATACGCAAATAATTTCCATACTTTACGCTATTATTGGATAAAAATTTTTTAGAAATATTTTGGGACTTATGAATTAAGGAATTCATGTAAAAGGTGTATAAATTTAATTCAGTTCGTTTTTATAAATAACCTATGGATCCATACCTCTTTGAAGCTTCATGATACCTTAACAAATCACAAATATAAATACCTGTTTGGATATTCAGCATTCAATTTGAGCTAATCTCAGATGAAAAAATTATATAAATTAATGTCGCCCAAAGATTCATTAGACACTATTTTGGGTTGACACTTGAAGTTAAGGTTGATTAAAAATGTGAACTATTTTTTATATCTCAATTATCATCGTTCACTGTTTGAAAGATGTTTCGACGTATTTTCCACCACTTATTTTTTATTATTTACGAGTTTGAAATTGTTGATTCGTTTAGCAGTGTGGAACGGAGAAGGCAGTTTGACTTATGGCCATTAAAACGAATTCCTGCTAATCACCATCCAGACTTCCCATGGGCTTATATTGAAAAATAAAAAACGAATGTCAAACCAAATCATTCACAACAAATTTGTGATAGTTGATAAATGAAATGCGAGTTGAAGTGCGATTCCCAGAATTTTCAACCAAAGAACCTTGCTCCATGCTCCGAAAGAACAACGAAAAAACTCAACCACTTTCTCAGCGTTCCCCGAAGTGCGTACGTATCCATCTGAAGTTGATTCCACCCTTATTGTTTGCTCCTTTTATTTTGTTAGTGTGCACAGCCCAGCGATGAATGCTGTATTGACTTGCGAGGGAATTGGAGATGAATCCCTTTTTATCATATGGGAAAAAGGGGGCTTACAGTTTTTGCTACCCTCACCTCCAACGGTGGGAGACGATGATGATCAATCAACGGGAGACCTACTTCTTTTCTGGAAGGAAGGTGGAAGTTTTTGTGATTGAACCACAAAACAAGGGTCGAGCTATCAAAACGCGTTTATTTCTCGCGCCTCTTTTTATATTAGGCAGGCAACAATGAGCGCATGAAGAGTTAATTTGTCTGCTGTCGGACAAATGTGGTGCTATACCGAGAATTCGTCAATTCCGAACCACATCCCCGAGTAGATGGGGTTGCGGAATCAATGTATGTGCTGAGGCTGGTGGAGGTGATCTGGTGGTTGTTTGGTAGAGGGACCAGGGCGAGAAGGGAAGCCGAAGGTGTTCGATGAACCTGTGCTTTGACAGACACGTTTTGAGGTACTTGAGCAGCAATTTCAACACACTTTTGATGGAGCAGCAATTTTCCGTTGTAAGGGTGTGTCAGCGGGTCCGCTTTCAGAGCTTGCCTCTTGCGGAGTACCAGAGCCCCTCCAACGCGTCCAAATTCTGCCAGGCCCCGGACGCTTGGAAATGACTCAAACCAAGGAAGGAAAGCGAGGGACGGCGTTCGAGTTGCTCCCCGACTGGAATCCAGTTTCACTGTTCGAACAAGATCACTCCAGACGTCAACCGGAGAGCATCCGCTTTGCTAGTGCGCTGCCGTGGCGTGACGTGCGGGGGACCACATTTGCGATTAAACTGTCATCGGGCCATCGAGCCGCACCGAGCAACTGCGAGGCAGTGTGGCTCCCACGGGCAAGCACCCAGCCCGGGAAGGAGCGTGAGCGGTTTCGCGGGCGACCCTTGGCACGTCACTAGCGCGGCGCACTCGACATAAAATTTCAAGAGTAATCATCCTCACGATTTGCGCGGGTTTAAGCCCATCGAACAGCGTTCGCTTTTATGATTGTTTAATTGGATGATTTAGGAATAGGATTTATGCTCGATTTAGTTTGAACTCGCTGGTTGAACCCCTTCCCGGGCACGCTCACCTTCCACAGCCGAACGCCAAGTGAAACTGGCGCAACGGCATAAAAAGTGTCACTTGGAGTGTTCGTAAAATAAATAATCCCGCGCGATCGCGAACCTCTCAACCAAGGAGTTTAGTGGCGTTTGCTGCGGGCGTGTGCTGAATCGAAATCGAATTCCTTCAACCCAACCACGTTCACTCGATCACGCGGCTTCCACAATTTCCGCAAATTGAATCGCGCGCGAACATACTGCACTAGCTGCTGGTGCTCGATAATTACGAAATGGGCTATACTGTATACTCAAGTACTCCTGAGTCTTCGTCTCACCGACGACTCGAAGACTGACTGCGATCGCGCAATGGAACGCTATGCTAATAGAGGTGTAATTGTAGTTTATTTTAAGACAAACCAACCCAAATGAGGCCCAACGGATGGTGGATGGCCACATGATCGGAGTATACGGAATGGGAATTCGATACGGTCGCAGCCCGCGGGATGAGCGTGAGTAGGATGAGTTTTATTGCGTCGGTACTAGGATAGGACGCAGTCCTCAAGAGATTTGTATGGATATGGTTGTGATCTCGTGGGCACTGGACGATCAAATCAACTGTAAATGGCTTTGGTGTAAAATAGAAAACAGAGTTAACTCATTTAACCCAGTAGTATGAAAGAAATATGTAGAACGGTAATGAGGGAAGGTATCCCAGAAAGGAACTACTCCATCGAGGCAGTGAAATGTGTAAATCGGTATCGGATATCGTCATTCAAACAGTTGGAAACACAGGCAATCAAAAGTAATCGTGCAGAACGCGTTCAAGATCGCTGGCATAAATCAAAGCTACAGGTATCGTTGATAAATCGGTTCGAGCTTAATAATTTACAGTATTTTTGTCCTGATCACGTTTACGAATCGCCGCACCGTCCGTGAACTGGATTCTCGAGCATTCGCGTTATATGATCACTCTTGTTCCGTATCTGAAGCAACCAATCTGAATTGGTTGGACTTATGCATAAAACTCCAAACATTCTCGGGCAGCCGAAAAATTCTGATCTCAAACCGATTTGGTTCAGCGAATAAACTGGCAGGAACATGTCTTTCTCCACGTTGCTCCGCGAGCCTGCGTTCAGTTTTAGCGGAATCTTGAATACGGAGCGGATCGGAGAGTATACGGAATTTTGCCCCGATCTTCGATCGTCCTGATCCGCTGCGACTGGATGCTGCCCGGGACCTGGTTGGCTGGTATTATTTTTACAAAAAGGTCATTTAGTAGCCCTATCGATGTGTTAAATCGCACACTTGGCACGGTTGGCACTTCGGCGGCGGAATAATAATGTAATAAAAATACGTGCAGCCGAGGCCACCACTCTTCACAAGCCCGAATTCACCACATTCCATGATTCCATGGTTTTTATCGACCGTCCATCGGCAGCGTGGTGCATTGCCCTGTTAGAAGTATGCCCGGAGCATGTCGAGCAAACCGCCGAAAGAGCGGGGAAGCCGAGGACCGAGTGCCAAAAGAGGAGCTCTAGGTGTCGAAGGTGAAGCCAACACTTTTCCCACTCGGGAGGGAGAGAAAACAGAACAAAAAGGTGTGAGCACGACAGTGGCAGGAGAATATTTGGAATTATAGGTGCTACATGGTAATGCGTTCAGGAGATGATTTTTCGAGGTGATATATTGATGTTTATGTCCTTTCGGGCTCACGTTCTGGCGTTCGCCTTGTTCGAGCTACTCGAGATATCCTGCATGCTTCACCTAAACTCGAGTGTCTTCTTGGTATGGTGGATAAGCAACCCCTGGAGAATTGGAAGACTGAGCCACGAATTTATCGGCGAGAAGGAGAGCACGAGTTCGAGCAACACTTTCAGACCGCTTCACTCTAAACAATGCCGGACTCCTGCTGCGAATCTCCGTTACCGGGGAACGCAACAGATCGAATACCGTTTAAATTGTTCGTCCTGCAGTCCGTTCCTGGAAGCAGCGACAAGGTGTAGCAGTGTTTACGATCCTCCAGCCCAGGAGGGTTGGCTCCCGTAGCTTCCAACTGTACGCGGGGCCATGTTTCCTACCACGCCTTGATTGCAGCAGACAAAGTGGCAGGCATATGGTTCCGTCACATGCAAGGAAGCGATTGCCAGCAAACTTATGATGCCTGTTGCCAAAATCGTTGCGGTTGGCGGGATCATGTTTTGATTGCATTTAGGCACAGACATTGTCCTTGCATGACACCTTGGCCTAGCGAACCGGCGAGGGCTTCCCTGGAGACCGATCCGTCTTACCCGGGGTGCTTAGGTAGCTGCCGGGCTAATTTGATTAATGGCAACACCAACTCAGAACGTATGCCACCAGTAGAATGTGTGACTTCGTGTGGAAATAAGATCGCTGGGAATGGCTTGTTCTACACCCGAGGATGGACGCTTTTTATCTCCTCGACCCTGTCGACATGTACGGCTATGGCCCTCTTCTCACATTCCCACCCAGCTAGTTGGTGGACTAGGGCACGAAATAACAATCGACCAACGCCATTCTCGGGACAAATTCGTTGAAAAAGGGACTAGCGATACGAATCTATGATCAAATACGATGGAACGGGGTTCGATTAGTTTGATTTGGTGATGTAACTTTTTTTATGTGTGGGTGATCTGATTTCTTTTTATTATTTTGTTGATCGAAACATTGTTGTTCTCAAGAAAAGATGTTTTTATTACTTGTTTCGATTCATCTCTGAGATTTAGGTGCATGGCAGAGGGCGAGCTGGTTTTGGAAGGGTCGATAAATTACATTAAAGCTGTCAGATGCCATGCTCGGATTGCCGTTGCTATGATAGAAGAAAGTGCAGGCATAAAACCCTTCAAAATAAAATGTGGGTACCAAATGACACACATGTATTGAATATTATTTTTTACAGCCCACTGCTAGACGCTTGCAGTAGCAGTACATTCTAGAGAAAGGAAGCAAAAAGAGAAAAGAATCTTTAAGTTCGACCACCAACGTCAACCACAAGGTGGCTACTTTCATTTCGTGTTCGATCCGTTAGAAACATATTTCATTCAAGTGATCGAATGGCATTAAAATAGAAAGAAACTAGAATGGTGAATGTGTGACAAAAGGCGTTAGTGGGAATAATCGGAGTCGAAGAGTGAACGAAAGACCGTTCTGGGTGAGTAAAAGATGCTGCATATAAGATGCTTCAGCGCATCTAATCTTTTGACGCGTTCGATTTTGCATATTCGCCGTCATGACGAACATGATACGATACGGTGCTACTATAAATTATAGGCGGCACCTTTAAGTGTGTTGCGGCTTTCTGATATGGTTCCTTTCAAAAGAAAGGATTTCAAAATTGTACTTGATGCTAAAAAAGTTGATACCGTTATCTAGTTACCGTCCAACAGCCAACATGAATATTATTTAATTATTAGATACTTGTTAAAACTAATCAAGTTCAGCTAAAATTATTCTTCGTCACCAATGTATAAACTCTAAGAACCAATTATTATTGCTTCTTAGTATTGTATATAGTTGATATAATATATGTGTATA
>KE525251.1:300657-338094 GCA_000441895.2 Anopheles sinensis | reverse complement strand
ATATATAAGTAATAAATTCATTGCAACTTTCGGTTTGAAGTTAAGTATGATGGAACACTTCAACCGGCCCAATTTTGTGTGCCTTCCAAAGGAGTTGTTTTGACAGCAACGATTGCCGCGTATACAAAGACCACAGCGTTAGGTATGAAACATTAATTTTCACACATCCTAGAACGTTAATCTCATAATTATAGGTAACGCTGAAACAAAATTATGTTAATGAGACACCACGGTGCACGGTTCATTTCTGTGCGTCCCCGTGCCACATCTTTCCATTCTCCAGCACAGCTCGCGATGATCGACGCAAAGCACACGCGGTTTCAGCGGCAGACTCGGCCCTTCGAGGCCACTCGTCAGGAAAGTGGTACTAGCTTGACACCCCGCCGAGTGGAAACCGAAGAAGCAATGAAGAGATTGACTTGATTTTCTTCTCTGCCACCAGGGACCGCAGCGGCTCGGGGCGGCAGCAGCAGTGTTTTATGCGTTCCCGAAAACCCCACCGGAGCACCCGAGCCTGTAGGGAGAAAACGACCGAACGAAAATATTTTGATAGGCATTTCTATTTGGGTCTCATTCATCTTCTTCCGAGAGCAAATTTGGAGCTACCCCTGGGGTTCAGGGTGGCTGAGATGGGACAGTGGAGGATACGTGGCCCTGGTCCCCCGGCAACGGTCTCGTGGCGAATCCGGGAGTTGGAGCTGTTTCTTAATGTTCGTGGCGCGTGTTGTGAGCATCTTGAGCAACATGCACGCGATCATCGCTTTTATGACGTATGTTTTGCGCCTCGCCGAGGGATAATGATAGATGTGTGGAATCTGTAGTACCGTCGCGAGTAGCAGGTGCCCGATGGGGGAGCGACAGAGGGAGAGTCGGCGTACCGGGGTCGGGAAGGAATGACAGAGTCTGAGAAACACTGAAATCGGTTTCTGAATTCAGATCAGTCGGAGGGTCAATCGGTGTTTTACTCGACCTCGCCGGAGCTGGGGTGAACATCGAATCCTCGACACGGTCAGCTCCGAGCGACTAGGGTGAACGGAGCAACGGAGGCTGCAGGAATCCATATTGAGCCGCGTGGCCCTGCACTGAGATCCTGAATTAGACACTGATTGGATGGTCCTCGGCTGACAGTGATTAATAATGGTGAAGATCAAATGGTTTAACATCATTCGGTTTGGTGAATTCTTGCTCTGTTCACTCGGGCAAGCAGACACTTTGTTTGCATGCTCGTTGCATACGCGATGTGGGCTCCGAAATAGAAACAAAATGCTCACCACCTGTCCTGCGCGCCCGTATATCGACAACCAAAATGGGTTGCTCGATCAACGGACGATGGATCGTAGTCTGGATTTCGTAGGGTTTTGGTCTACTACGGCGTTCGGCTGATAAGCGGGTTGATGTAGCGGTCAGTAAAGCGCCTGTCTCCATACGCTTGCGCGGTTGTGGAGCCCGAGGAGACCATCAATTTGCTTTAATTGATAGATCGTCCGCAGTTGTGCGCAGACTTCGGGAACTTCAACGCCGGATAAGTGACGGACCGACGCGACCTCGGCGAGGTCACCGTGATTGATTAATCAATACCCGATTAACCGCTCGAAACCGATCAGAGGGCGACCAAATTATCGCTCATTGACATGCGCGCCCGCTCTCATCCCTCTTTCCCTTTCCGACAGCGACACGGGGGGCTTTCCCCGGCATGGGGCCTTTCTATGCTCCACATCACCTGCACGCGCAGCATCTCGTCCTCGTCCCGCAATTTTCGAGAGCAAGTGTGAGAAAAGGTACACCCATCGCCGTCCTCCCGAATCTAGCGGGTGATTAATGACTGATCGCGACCGGCCCGAGGGTCCTTGGGAGTGGAAAATGGCGGCGTCCGTGTCTGTGGCGTACCATTAGCAGCGCCATTGGAGCAGAGCGAGCGAGGTATCAGGGAGAGGTCGTACCAGCTAACGCCCCCTACCCGTTTGGAAAACATCCAATATGCAGCGTCCAATCCGCGTGTCAAGTGGTTATTAAGACATTTGTCGATTAATTTCGGAACAAACTTTACGTTCCGTTTCACATTTCTCACCTCATCCGAACCGAGTGCACCACCTGTGAAGGATACAACGTTTCACGTGGCAAGAAAATCACAATGTAAAGCAACTATTTGCTTTGCCTTATGTCCCTCGCCCCGGTGTGACGTTTTCCATCAAAGGTTTTAGGGGCCATTTATAATGTAGGCCCGGATTGTACGAAACGGTTCTCATTGATACAAATAAAATTCGAATTGTTTGCGGGGTGAACTTTACTGACATCGGCAGCTCATCAATGCGGTCGCCCCTTGCGCCACACGGCATCGCCTCTTTCACGAGGGGTATGATCCGCGAGGCAAAGCAAATAGTTGAATGAATATCAATCATTGGATGGTTTGCGCAGATGAAAAATGATCCGATCCTCGTAGATCGTTCAGAAATCGTTTCGAATCGAAACAGCGCTTGATTCTCCTTGCTCTCGGTTCGCTTCATCGCCAATCGCCGATGGTACGCCGAAGACCAACGTGTGAGAAAATGTTTAATTATTGTGATGATGTTCATGGGTTCAGCGGGTGGCAACGCGATCGACTTTTGGCCGAAACCTCTTAGACCCGCCAGCTGATGTGTTAATGCACCATGGAGGTGGAGATTGACCAAAAAAATAAAAATAGAAAGTATGTTCCATTTGTGATCGATGTCTTAGACCAAGCTATTGTGGGCTGAAATGAAAGGTTATTTTTGTTCTACGAATCACTCACTCATTGCAAAAACACGAAAATAGAATTTCACATTGGAAGCCACCAGTACTTATTATTTAGAAAAGCTAAATATCTAGCGTCAAAATCTTATAGTATTCTGTATGATTGTGCACATTGTACATGACTCTGACCTTTTAAATACATGTAACATTTATTCCACCAAATGCTTAAGCAACGCCCACTGTGTGGAACCTAAATCACTGAACGATGCGAGGGTTCAGACTTTAAAAATTGACGGTTTTCACGACCGCTCTGGTTAGTGCGGATACCGGGGCACGTGGAAAACTAATGGAAGGCGATTAATCGTCATTAAACGTGAATATTTCGAAGGTGCTTAGCAGCTCGCCGCTTCGCTCAACGATACGCTCGTACAGCAATCCTTCGATTTGCGTGTCGACGATGATGGATAGTGTCGAATCTGAAGTCGGGCATAATTGTTCGATGATTTTTATGTAAATATCAACCGTAGCGCTCAACGGATACCGTAACGGGCCACCGAATCGGTCTTCTACTAGATTTACAGCCATGGAAGGCTTTGGAGGCTATGAGTAATGGCAGAGTGTTCGGAAAATTGTCCAATATAAAATACTTAAAAGCGATCGACACGGTTTTTTGATGCGGAGATTGAAGTGATTCTAAGATGCGTTTTAACTATGACCTGTTTGAGCGAATCTGCATGGACACAGTAATGGGGTTTTCGATTGACACTGCTTTCTTTTCTGGTTCACCACAAAACACCGGTTATTGGGCAAAGTAGAAAAATATAAAAAATTTAAATCAATTTATCCCCTTGAAGCATAAATTATGCTTCATCGATCTTTCATGGCTTGCCCCGGCATTTGGGGTTTAGCACAAGTTGGTAGATAGATTTCCTTTCGTGGTAAGAAAATTCGGTGCCGTGCGCCAAATGCCACGCGCTGTCAACGAGTTTTATTTCCTACCATTCGCATACAAATGGCACCTTTCGTGGTGTCGATTTTTGAATTTCAACGGAAGGATTTTGGGATGGACCGCTTTATATTTATGTGGCAGCACTGGCGGAATTCATTTCGGCGGCCCGATGAGCGGTGTTCTTCAAAGCATGCCTGCCGTCACTTTGACCCTCGACAGTATGGATTTTGGGTGGACCACTTTTTATACACATTACTGCTGTGTTAATCGGGCGCAAAAATGATAAGAAAACTATCATTGGTCGGAGGTTCTGCGATTAAGCCGAGCAATGATGGGGACTTTCCGATCAAAAACAACACAAAACGAACGGTCTGGGCAACATGTGAGTCAATATAAATATTCGGTGTGAAAAGAGTAAAATTCCTAGTGATAGCAACAAATCAATCTACTGATTAGAGAGTAGAAAGACCTTCATTGTAAGAAGATGAAATAAATATTGTTCAGCGTACATGCCAGCGCCGTTGCTACTTCGAAAGATGATCGCTGAAAGCATTAATTTACTCGTCGAGAATAGTTCATCGGCTCCCGTGGCAAAAATGGCTTGTAGTTGGTGAGCAAAAGAGTCGCTCGGTGACGAACTTTTGCTTGCCATCAAGTCCTGAATAAAGGCTACCACCGAACAAAGGCAAGGGAACGTCAACACTGATCGTTAACAGTGCTGGTGAGATCTCTGGCCACGAAGAAGAATAACGGGCCGAAGCCTTGGATCCTATTCAGCCCGGATTCGCTTTGCTCTGAATGCATTGGCACAACGGTGCAATTTTGTATCGGCGTGATGGTTATTTACGATATGTAATTCAGCGCGAACCATCCGAACACCATGGCGCATCGGTGCGCAAAATGAATAGAGCGTGTGTGTCGTCGCTTACGAAGCATTATTTTCTTAGCGCTACGCAAACCAACCCCTTTTGCGTCGGACACTTTCGGCTTATCATGCCCATGGTGTTCATGGTCGAACGGCAGTCAGCGCATGTCACTCCGAGATCACTACCGAGAGAAAGAGCTTACATTACAGGAGTCTGCAGAAGGAACATGTCTGCTCCTTCGAAATGGCTCGGTCTTTTTTTACTCACCCTCACCGACGATCGTACACGACACTCTTGCTGGTGGTTGACGGGTTTATGTGGCTGCATTCTGTATCAACTACGACTACGCCTAGCGTTTTTCTTCGCTCCTCTTTAATGGGACCCAAATGTACCGGAGCCGTTGGTTAGTTGATGAGTGAGCCGATCATAATCTGTCAAAACTTCACACTGCTCATGTACACTCCGACACAGCGTTGGCTGATGCCAACGGAAAGACGAAGCATAAAAACCATCCACCCGAGCACCACCACCGCCGGGGTGATGCGGTTGTAATTAAATTAAACTCTCACGTTTCACTGCGGCAGTCACACGAAAGCCCGAGTCCTTTCAAGTCGGCAATCGACCCGGACAGCTCTGATAACTAACAAGAAGTAGTCTGATGTGCTCCGATGCAAGAGGAGTTTTAATTATGATGACTGCAAAAATTGAATCATTGCACCTATTTCTAGTTCTTTTGGTCGCTCGATGTGAACTCAGGAGTACTCTGTCACAGAAAGGGTGGATCGATCGAAATTGCCAAGCGGGGCAGAAATAGAAATATTTAGTATCCTTTTTTCATTTGGAAACATCTGAATCAATCATCTAGAATCCAGATTCACTGTTGCTTGAAAAGCTCCGTTTTTTTGCAATAAGATAGCAAAAGAAGTCATATGATTACCACAGTATAGAAATTCTTCTCCAGCCTTGCCGCCTCGGGGCTTACGAACCGATCATCATCAATGTGCCCGCGGGCAACTAACTTAGAATGAAACAAAAACATCCCAGCAGAAGCTCAACATCGTCAACAAAGAAGTTCCACAAAGACGAGTCCACTGAGCTCTACCGAAGATGGAAAAACGGGAGTTACACATTCAAGAGCGAGAAACAAATGATAAGCGATTAATATCCGCTGCACTCTAATGTCAGATACAATTTGTTAATAAATGTTCGAAGCTTCTCATGAGAAAATTGTGTTTTGCCGCCAACTGGCCCCTTTCGGGTCGCAGGTCTTACGCGTCAGAAGGAAGATGGACAGTGTGAATTCAAGAAATTGCATTGCATCGCCGATGATACCGGGATGGTTGCCAATTGGCGGGTCTGTTGTTGCAGCAAGTTGCTATTTTCTTTTCATCTACCTCTAGCTGACTGGCAGGCCGTGCCACACGTCCGAGGTTTGCGGAAACTCTTCGGTGCAATTCAGTCCACACCTAGTCCCGTTGGGTTTGTTGATTAGATCCTTATGCAATGGGCCGCCATGCTTGGGCGAGCCGTGAAGTGTTGGTGCGCCGCTGATACATACCTTCGTCTTCTTCCGCTGTAAATTTTTCATTTTCGTGCTGACGGTGGGAAAAGTAGAACATTGCAGTATGAATTGAGAATATATTGACAGATTTATCACAGCAACATAAAATAGTAATTTCTCGGAGGCAATCACTATGTTGGGTACAAAGAGTCCTATGAAAGTTCATGTGTAGTTGAAGTTTTGCTTGATTTGATTAAAAAACTGTCGACGACGCTACTTGTTTGTAATAATCATAAGGATTAGAGTACTTTCATGGCACGAGAATAATTAAACCTAGCGCAGAATGAGTTCTTCAGAAAAGACAGAAATGTTAAGTAACTTTCACTTTGTAGTGGATATAAATAATATCTATTGTAAGAATCTGATACTTATGTGAACTGTGAAACGACATATCCACAACTCTAACACCGCTTCCACATGTAAAGATCGCGTAACGCAGTTAGTGTAGAAACAGCGAAACTATCGCCATACGCGATCTCACGTTTGCTCAATTTGCTGTTGTAGGCTTTGCGTTAATGTAATCTTCGAAACGTAACCAAATCGGTAATTGGACAAGTTGTGAACAAACCGGAACAGGAATGCTACCGAAATGAGCAATATTCACTACGAAACATCAGATTTTCTCATTTTACTCATTTTAACTTTTCAAAAACGTGAATCAGCTGTAAAATTTCGTTCTAATCGATATTTTTACCATCTTGCTTTTTGGTGTCGAAACGTAAACAAACTGCACTACAACAAGAAGGAAATGGTGGTGTGATATACACCTTCTATGGAGGGGCAAAATATACTCCACTGTCGCCATCTTTTTTAGCTTGTTTTATCAGTGAATTTCTAATGTACAAGCGCCAAACTCACATAAAATACGTAAATGAACTAATTTCATGCATTGCAAAATCAAAATTCAACAGAATTTGTTACACGAGTTTGCGCCCCAATATAGTACATGTTTTCCCTATTGTCCTACCTTTATCACGCAAGCTGTAGCGCGATTGGTTTGTAGAAACTGACCTACTTTTGTCGTGTGACGCAATCTTTCAATGAGGACCCTGTGTAATGGGTGAAATAAGTTTGCTTTATTGTTTTTAAAGTGCGCACATTATTGTCTACTATTTGTGAATAGCTTTTGAATGTTTTCGCTATACCTAACCTGCATACAACAAAAAGGTGGGAAAAAGCAAAGTTGATGTATATCCATGCTTCCTTCCCATGTTTTGCTAAAGTTTCTACCTGAATGTTTCATTCACTAAGGATCATTTCATTCACTAAGGTTCTTGAAAAAGTTTATACACCACCGATAGAATATGAACTATGAAATTAAAAAGGCTAACCGAGGAACAAAAAAAAACCTACGGTGATGGTGGCCACAAATTGGTCCACCAAAAGAACCGAACGATAATCACTTCACTCTACTTTGATCCTTCGTAACGAATTACAGTGAGCTGCAAAAGAAAACCACACGTCCAAAGCCCGGACCAAACCTCCCTGGAAGAGATGCATGCTCACGCCTGAACCAGTCTGTTTGATACGCTCTAATTACGCATCCAACGTCGTCCGACCACTTGCATTATCCACCATTCTCACACTTTTCGCCACATTCTTTAGAAATAAGGAAAAGAAAACTGAACCTATTCGAACCTACCGCCGCTGGTTGAAGGACCTCCCATCAAGAAGACTTCCGCCCGGATTTTGACGAACGCAGGTCAGTTTTACGATGTTATATATGAAATTAATGATGTGGTTTGATTTTTATTGCTTCATACGGCCACTTCCTTCCGCCGAGAGCGCAGCACGGCATCCCGATCGAGTGCAAGGATGACGGACCGAACTTCTTTTCACTGCCAGTGATGCCCCCGACCACGGAGTCCTGTTACGCCTGGCCATTGTTTTTCTTTTGGTACGAATGGATGGGTAAATGAGGGAACGAATAAGCGACCAAGTGGAGCTGCGCTGAAGCCAGGAAGCCCGATGCAACACTTTAAGCGTTGTTGCATCGAAATTACACCGATTTTCGGCGATAACATGCCCCCGAGCGGCCCGAACCGGGTGGGGAGAAAATCGTCAGCCGGGACTACCTGCTTTCAACGAAGAAGAGGCAAGGAGCTCCCTGGAGATATGATTGGGTGGAGGATGCGATGCGCGACGTACATCGTTTTCGAGCGCGTTTTAGCCACTGGCTTCCGACCGGCCAAGGCGCTGTTGTCTTTAATGATGGTCATTTTCTTGTTTTATGCTGGTACCAAGATACATTAAAAACGCATAAAATGTACAATCACTACATAGTTTACATAAAATGCTGCTCTGCTTTTCTTTTCGGTTTGTGGGCACCTTGGCAGTATTTTGCGTGTCTCGCTTGACCAGGTCGCTGGGTCGCCCGATCGTCCGATCAACTGAGGGCAGTAAAAACGTACCATTTTGGCGCGTTTCGGTACGTTCGAGGTATTTTTGTGAGGAAAGTGAAATTTACATGCGTAATTACACGCCCAAAATTCTACACTTACGCGGGCCCGGGTTGCTGCTGGTCGCCCGCCTCACGGTACCGATTACGGTGAACTCATAAATTTAAAACTATTAATGCTTTGAATATTTTTATCGTAAATTGCAACGATGCGGCAAGCTTCGGCTTCATATCGTTATTGAAATTTTAGTGCTTCACCTGTTCATGATCGTCGAAGTGGTGCCCTCAAAGCAGGGCATCACTAAACGGCCGGTTGTATGGATTGAAAAATATCAACCATACTTTAAACTGTTTTGGGGCGAAAACTTGGGTCAAGCGTTTTGTTTTTCCTGATGTAAAAATGGTGCTCTTCCCTCAAGAATGTTACAATCACGTCTTCCAAATCAAAGGATGTTTGAGATTCTTAGATGGCACGTGAACTGGACAGTACGTTTGATGAATGGCATTAGCCATAACTCATAAAGATTATTTTCCATTCATCGAGCCGGTCATCGACCGCACCGGAGACACTTCTGGACGCAACAAGTGGAGTCGGTACAACATGTTTGGCAATATGGTCACGGAAAGATATTTCTGATTCTATTCTAGTCTGCCCGTTTCCCTTTCGTCTCCCAGCACCACCATGACGAGACATTTGCGAGCCGGTACGTGCACGTGAATCGAACGTTCGATCTAGCCGGACAAGCCTTTCATACGAATCCACCGCCCAGCGAGCGGAAAAGGCTGGACGTAGCAGAACAGGAAGCGACCAGTCGCGATCGCCGTGTCCAGGTTGCGCGTTGCAACGAAACAGGGCCATAAAAATACATAAATAAAACATGGCATTCGAACAGGCCACGGCGGCTGTCGTTAAACAAGCGCATTGGGCAGCGAAAATGCTACCGATGCGCGCACTCCTCGATGCGCTCGCTCATGTCGTTGACATGGGTAAGAACCGTTGATCGTTTAGATTATCGAAGGCACTTGACTTGGGGTTCAATTGGTCTAGGAGGCTAGGTGGCGTGTAAAAACGGTAGCCCAAACGGAAGGAGCTGGCCACCGTTGGTCCACAACACGGACTCAAGAAGCCACTCCACAGGCGCACTTGCCCGGCGGAGTCGGTGGTGATTTGAATATTTTTCAATTTATCACCACACCATCAGCACACACCGGGACAACGAGCACCTCATAACACCCGAACCCGAATGCACCTCCTTCATGCCCAAGCATAACAACTCCCAGCCATAGCCCTCCTACCTGCGAAAGAAAGCGTTTTGGAAGGAAATGAACTGGCACTACTCGTGTGGAATAAATAATTCCCTACCAAAATCCCGTCCACCGAGGGAAACATCGGGGGGATATGGGCAGAGTGATTGAAAACATAACCGCGTACGAGAGACTTCCGAGTGATATGAAATAAGATTTTATAGCCTCCATTAGAATCAACAACAATATGCAGGTGCACAAGAGCTTCCTCAACGAGGCCATCTATTGTTTTACGACAAGCAACAACTAGTTAGATTGCTCAGGCCAAAATTCTACGGTGCGTCAATCATGGTACAAAAAGTAAGAGAATAATAAGTTCAACATAAGGAATTTCTATTCTACAGTTGTATTGCATATTGACCTAGAACAGGGGTTGGCATGCATTTCCTAAACGTGGTCAGATGATCATAAAGAATCCGAAAGCGCGGGCCCGATATCTTAATATTAAACCCAATTTTAATTTTTTTAAACTAAAGTTACTTAAAAAAGTGGTAAAAGATAATTGTTTGAAATTTTATCGTAAATATTTTTAAAACATTTTCATACTTATTTTTGTTGTGCTTCGGTCTTTTACAACATGTAAATTTTAGTTTGTGGTACTGTTAATCAATTTCTTAAATGATATATTGATTAGAATTGTTTGTTTAGTTCAAATAACTTAGAATTTGTGTTAATGGATTGCTATTTTGGATGCAAAGTAAACGAGTTATTTCCTCCTGATTTTGGACTCTCGAGGCTAGGAAAGTTTGGAATGATCAATAATGTAAATATGATAGAAAAGTCAAACAATAAATCCGCTAAGAACAAAGATGGGTATTTTATATGTAGCACCGACATTTCTTGCGGGCCGAATAAAATCAATTGGCGGGCAAAACTTTGACGAACCCTGCCCTAGAAGAAACTTTGCATAGACCATAATTACTAGGTTTTTTGTTATCTTTCATTATTTATCGAGTATTTACCATATTGTACGAATCTGGGAGTACTATATAGGCAAATGTGTTTTTTTTCATGGTTCCATATCCATAGTTCAGAATCAAAACTTCGTATCGGTAGTTCTTTCCCTACCTCCTATGGAGATTTCCAAGTGTTTTCCCACCATTACCGACATCCATCGTGGCCATCCCAATCGATGTTAGACAATGCCAGTTACGGGTTTCTCATTGTTCAACCGCCAGCCACAATAAATACATAATTCATATTCCGCCTCACAAAACGCATGTATTTATTATTGTCGATGCAGTTCGGCTTCTGGAATTCATACGAGTGTCCCATTGCACGAGGGTTGACGTTATAATCACTTGTAGATCATTCATTGTAGATGATCGAGAGTAGGATTTCATAATTTGTAGACGTACGTGTAAGCACAATTCCTTCCGGTGGTCGTTCGGGCTGTTCCCAGTGGAACCTTTCTTTTTCAAAGGTCCGATCAATTTTATGAGATACATACTCGCTGGCAAGTGATTCCTAGCGTCTACTTTCGATCAAAGATTTACGGCATCCACGGATGTCACTTCGGTGCGTCGAGTGCATGTGAGGCACGGACATAAGCCCTTGATGTTTAGGATCCCGGAAAGCACGTTTGTTATTGTTATTATTAAATCATCACGTTTGCTTTCGTTCGGAGTCAGTTTTCCGCTGCTCTGCACGCAAACAGCGAACCCAGAGGGTTCTGGTTTAAAGAATATCACCTTGCACCTGCATAAATCATTGCAATCAGATGCGGTATAAATTACACCATCCGATCCGATAAACGGATGGCTTCTCGCTTCCATGAAGCTGTCAACATTTTCGACAGAAGGAAGAAAACATAAAAAGGATACCAGTTGTAAGAGAGAAAGTAAAGATAACAATCGGAAGGACGACCGGAATGGGGTTTGTTTACGCTGCTGAGTGAGTTGTTTGTGCTGATCGTCCTGGTGGGTAGCTGTCAGAGGATGTCAAGAACGAAACGTTTCGGCCTTGATTTGTGCACGCAAGTATTGCTGACAGGGAAGGTGTAGTTTCACTCGATACCAGGGGTTTGTTTTGTGTAAAATATTTGTTTTTCAAAAATCTTTATTCTTCTTTTTTTTGTACTTTTATGACAAGCTATCGACAGTATCCGTTTCAATCTGATTCAAACGGTCTTATTGTAACATTGATTAGTAAATTTTTGAACGAGATATTTGAATCTGTAATGGCGACTGCACAGAAAATAAAAAGTTCTTTTGAAGTAAAGAGTATAAATGATTTATGTAAAAAAAAATAAGTATTTTTGTATAGTTTCTGAATTAACCCTACAAGATTTTACACGTTTAACAAGATATCTTTTAATTTTCAAACTTAAGTTATCATGCATGGAGCTTAAGTGAAAAGCGCAATGTTGATAGGAACCTCAAGTAAACCTTCTGCCGGCGTGACGGTTGAAAGTTTCCACTCAATGCCCGCTCAGTAGCATTCCCAGTGCAACGCAAAATTGTAAAATAATGACCTGCATCGCGCAGATTGCTGTGCGTGATACGATGTCTTCGATATGACTCTTTAAATACCTCATAAATTATATTAAAAGCATTTATTACTACCTTATAAACCACGACGGGGCCGTGCGCTGGAGAGCACTGCTGGCTCTATTCGTGTTCGCTTTTTTATTCTCTTCCGTTTTGGCGGGTGTGGCGTATGTGTGTTTGTGTGTTTGTGTGTGTGAGTGAGGGCAAGTGCCCTTGCGGCTGCGCGAATTCCGGAGCGATCGTCCCCGGCGCTGCCGATAGCGAAATTGGCGGATCTTTTCGCGCGGATAGTAACCACACCGAGCGCGTGAAGCCATCACCTGGGCCTAACCCAACCCGGAGCTCCACCGGCTCGATAGCCATTAAACCGCGATAATACTATTCCGTACCATCATTCAAACGGCCACTCTGACACTAATACCCCGTGGGCAATTCAAGAGGAAATATTTTCGTATATTTTTCTCCACTAAATGGTATCGTTGCTACTGGGTTTTTGTTCTTTATTATCTTCCTCTCGCTCAAGGCAAACCATACGAAACGGTTTCACTTCCATCAAAGAATGCTAGAAATCATCTGCACGTAGTAGCCCCAAGAAACCAACATGATCGTCCGTCGTTCCTGTGAAACTTTCTTCAATTACTTTACTCGATTACGGCAAAAAGTTCTTTTGAGCTTTATGTTTGGCTTTTCTATCAGAAAAAAAAGATTTATTTCCATCTGTATCGCCTCATCCGGTCAAAACCTTTATTTGATACACATACAAAACATCGCCTTCGGCGTCAAATCTGAACAGCGTTGTGATAAACACTCTCTCGAAGAAACTTTATCCGCTGCTAAGCCCGCATTCAAAAGCGACACCCGCACACGTGTGAAGTGGACTACGGCATAAATATGAGACTATAAAATCAGATACCGGCACCATAACGAAATCGTTGACAGATTTTTTATTCCTCTGAAAATTAGGTGTATATTGTGAAACGGTATCCTCACGCCGATTTCTTCGCCGATCTGTAACATCTCGTTCGTGGTCTGGACAGGGCAGGAGGACGGAGCGGTACCAATCCGCTCGAAATGGAATCTCCGCTGGCGATAATGGTCAAATAAAAATCGATCAAAGAGAGAAAATCGGAGAATTCAGTTTGCCTAGCCGCCCCTTCCATCGTGGTCCCGCGGTTTTAATCTTCCTCGCAATGGTGATGATTGCCTCGACAAGTCACACCGCTTTGTCCTCAGCCATACCCAGCCATATAACGCTCGGGGATCAAAGGAAAAGAACCAGCTCAGCTCCAACTCCCGGCGACGGACAGTTATGGCTCATCCAGCTCACCGCCTTCGAAGGTGTCCTGTGTTTTGTTACAATAAATTACGGTTCCGATCAACATTCGATGCGTGTGGTCGCCTGCCACGCTGTGCTCCGAGCCTCCGATCTGCTTCAGAGCCGTGCTCAGATTCCGGGCGGGTTTGGCGTTTTATTGCACTCTATTCGGACAAGGACATAAAAATCAAAAACTTATGACACTCCTTATATTTGACGGTTTATTTTCTCTTTATTCTCCCTAATGCCATCGGTGCCTTGTTCCGACACGTCTGGACGCTCGCATAGTTTGACCTACAGGTGCCTTCCGTGTTCGTGTTCCCCTCCGAGACAGCTTTGAAATAAAAATAATGCGTTAAAGTATGGTAATCGATCCTCCAAGACAGTGCCTTCTAGCGATGTCTTTTTGTTTGAAAATTCATCCTTCCATATCACCAGGATATCTGGTCATTAAAAACGGGGTCCCCTTCCTTCGTGGTCCATTTTCTTCGCGCCAGACTATGGTAGCCATAAATCGAATGCGCTAGAATTTCAGAGCGTTCTTATGCGGTTTGACAATGTTCTTCCATTGGTCATTGTTTTATGGTTTATTGTCCCTAGGCAACAGAGAATAGTCCAAGAATTCTTTCAGGCGAGCTGCAGCTATTTATTGCTCTTTCATCAAACAATCATACCTAATTTGACAATAATGACTCATGGAAAGTCAAGCATTAGCCTTTACTTCACCTGTATAAATCATGGTTCGAAAGAAAATTCGTGGCGCCAGCTATCTGTCTTCCATTTATTTCACAAGAGTAAGATGAGACTACCACAACTTTGAAAAAAAACGTAATAATATAGTAGTTTGATAACACTATTTATACTACTGTGGTTAGCTTTATACGGTTTAATTAAGACATTTTTTATTGAAAACAAATACGTGTAGTAACAAACCATCTTCATCTCAAATTTACATGTAGAAAATCAATGTTTTGCATCTTCAAATCTTTGCACAAATTTAGTTACTGCGTTTTCTACGACAGTCTTATAGATTTTATCTATTACACTAAATTTTCTTCCGATTGGAAACTGTTGAGAAAACAAACTCATTAACAGATATGCATTAAATCCGCAAAGATTCTTGTCCTCTGATGCATCGTTCAATAGGTTTTCGAAATCAAATAAAATGATAAACATTATTCGTTCTACTGCAAGCACTGTACCATACTGGGCAGCGAAATGGTGGCACATGTAATGTCGTTCTACTGGTGTAAAAATAGTCCAGGCTCTGCCCATCAACACGCCACCCTGCCGGCCCCAGCGAAGCGACGATGATGATGCGCAACCACAGCCTGCTAATGAGCTAAATGTCGTGTATAACTTTGCCCGTTTATCCCCCGACGTAGGCATGCAATCTTGACGATCAGTTTGCAAGAATAAACAGCATACCGAAGATAAAACAACTTGTAAAACAACAGCCTCGGGCGCTCGTCGGTACCGATTCCAGTGCAGCCGGCCCTCAACACCGTTCGCCTCCGAAGTGGTCCGGTCCTGGGCTGCCCGGTTGCTTTCCAGCCCAGCCCTAGCTAAACTGTCAACTGGCTGGACCCCGTTTGGTTCGATGCGAGTAAAACTAATTTAAATAATTTTCACAGTTTTACGATTTTGCCGTAATTTATGCAGAGGATTGCGAACGCGGCGTGGTGCGAGATCCTAGACCAACACAGGGCCGGTGCGCGAGCGACGGTGATGGTGAATTTAAAAACAATGAACTCATTACGCTCCTTGCGACGCAACGCGTAGCTCGATTTGCTCGCCGTGGATCCTCGTCCGATGTGATCGGATCGCTATTCGACCCAGGTGACGTACAGGGAGCTGACGCGCACAGGGACAATTAAAATGGATAAAAATAAGCAAACGATCGCTTATGAACCTGTGATATCAATTATTGGTCGTGGTTTATGGTTTCTCCGCGGGACTACAACCGTAAATTACCGGCCCGAATGAGCCTCGTAAAGAGGCATTTGTAGAACTTACTCCCCACACCCACTCCTTCTCCCTCCCCCCCCCCTCCCCCTCGCCCTTTTAGAGTGGGCCACTTCCAGCGCGAAGTGGATTCGTAATTAAAGTAAACGGTTTTGCACGCCGACCGATCTAATGGCACGGGCATGAAAATGTGCTCATCTGAAACGCATCCGAGGCGGAATGGGTGATGCGAGAGTGAGCTCATGTGAGCTTTATGTGTTGACCTAAGCTTTACGCCCATATTGTTGGGCCGGCTGGGACGCGCGTCGTGCCATGTTTTATAGGGTACCATGATGTTAATCCACATCTTTGCACTGGCTGAACGGTTCTGCGGTCAAATAGATCAAAAACCTAGGCACCGTGGGTCGGAACGGCAGCAAGAAATCTTCTGACCGCTGCAAGGCACAGAACCATCACAACCGGGAGCAAGCTACCAGCAATGCACGGTCAGCTCAGTCGTCGAATTTTATCTCTGGTCTGCGTTTGGTGCGGAGAAATTCCCACGATCTTCTAGTCAAGCCTTGCTCCAAAGGGCGCGAACGCCATTACATCCTTCCCAACTTTTTGCGCTTCAGACAACCCGTTTAAGTAGAGGTTGGTCGTTCAAGTGTGCCTATTTGTCCAGGCCAGTTCCTCTGATTTACGAGTCATAAATTTCGGCCCTTTAGCACAAACGAATCAATCACCTTGAGTTACACAGGCTGGTAGGAAGAAACGAAAATGTTTTTGTTTGAACTAGTATAGGCATCCGGCATCCTGATTAAGGCAGAGAAATAGAATGGCTTGCTACCCAGAACGCAAACCAGCATCCGGTAAATTCCAGACCTCACCTCCGGGGAGCAGCTTCGAAACCTTTTCGCCGGTTGCCACGTCCACTGCTACTCTACATTGTATGGAGTTTTACGTAAGCCGTAAGGTGGGCAGCAATATCATCCGGTATTGATTATTGAGTCTTAGCTACAATGTAGCCGGGAAGCTATTTGTAGGTGCGTTCGTTCGATACTGGTTCCAAATGTGCCACTCAGATTGACCAACTTTGCCATGCAGAACCATATCAATAAAGATGCCGGCGATTACAATCGTCGGTTGTGAGTGAGATACGGAGACCCTCCTCGTGTAGAATAGTTCCAATTGGAGCTATAATGCGAGACCGGGCCGTGGTGATCAGATGAGGATTAAAGATCCATCGACTGGTGCATCCGATTACAATCACTACAGTTCGAACGGAAAAAAACCTGTTACAGGTAGTGAAACCATTTCTGACGGAGTTGATCTCTTACGATGATCGAATTAAACACAATTTCATAACAACTTTAATACATTTGTTTGACCCTTACAGGTACAATGTTGCTTGATACACTTAATTCACGTGTAAATCTTCTGTTTTTTTCTTTGAAGATCTTATAATTTCAATTGCCATTGCAAGTAATCATGAATTGATGGGATCATTAAATTCTAAAATTACATAATCTACATCAGTTTATGTTGAATATTGCAAATATAGAAAGAACATAAATGCAATTTAAGAATATTAATATTTCCTTGATGTATTATTTACTTAAAAAAAGGCTCGTTGTTTTCACTGTTTTCGGAGCAAATTCTACACCTGTTCCCGTGTGGCCAAAGAATAGGTTAGTATGGACGAATTGGACCTGAAGACAGTGTATATTTTTGAAGATTATTTTTTTAGTGTGATTTGTTGAACTATTTATTGCCAATTATAAAATAATTAATTTCAAATAATTAAAGTAATAGCTGAAACTTGATTCGCTGAAAAATTTGATTCGCTTAACATTAACATAGAAAAATACATGCCTTTGTGATCCTAGAAACCATTAATCTTCCACATTGCCAACGAATACGAATCGCCAGACAAATTTTTGGTACAATCAAATCCAATTAGAAACAAACACTAACAGTTCATTGCCCTTGCGGCAGAGGAAGCATGTTCAAGAATGAATAATAACCAGCTAACGTCGCCATTTGGGTTCGATTGAACTCATTCTGGGAATTTATTCAATTTGAAATACTTTTGATTGCGTTTTATCCGTCCCTCAAACTTGACGGTGCCGTGGTTCAAACCTTCCGATGGCTCTGTGCCGGGCATTGTCCACTCGTTGCGTTATGCGTATCGCACATACACTGTCTTGTGCAGAATTGTTCAGCCCGATACTTGCGGCGCGCAAGTGAAGGACGCGAAGACGCAGTAAATTACCTGCCACTTGGCCCAGCGTAAATGTTGAAAATTTTAATAAGTTAATAACTCAATCCTTCGACTCAAGCATGGGTTTGGACTTCAAATGTGAGGCTGTCACTGTCGAATTTTGACCGACAATATCCCCAACGGACGAAAAAAGTCACCGAACGCCACGAACCCGTTGCAGGAAGAATGCAACACAAGAATGCAGCTTAAAACAGGCAACAAAGCTGTTTCCCATTTTCTGCACGCCATGCATTTATGAATCAATTATTGCTCTCGCGTTTATTTCAACTGCGCCTTGGCGTGAAAAACGCAAACTGTACCGCATGCATGCGGCCAGAGTTTTTGGCAACTTTCACAAAAATTATTTAATAACAACCATTGCAATCGTCTCAGTTTTCACACGCGATCGTACATGAAGGAGATATGTTTTGGTTGCAATAACAAAAAATGACCTTTTTTACTCTTCTGATGAAACTTGATGCCTAGGAATGGTGATGCATTACAATTATTACTCCAACATCGAAGAACATATGCTCTTTACCACAAGAAAAACATTATTTGTATACTTCAATTGCGCGTAAAACCATGTTTTTGGTGGACCAAATCAAAACCATCATAATCCGACACAGGAAGAAATATAAGTGATTTTTGGGCCTCCTTTAGGTGGATTGGATCAGTCAGAAAAAAATACTTTTGTTTTTCTTGTGCATGTCGTTTACAACTTCATGAATGATAAGTTGCATCTCAGGAGTGCAGCTGAGGGCTTCGTCGAGATGCATGCATCTTTGTCGGTTAGTACCGTTCGATGCTCTGCTTTAAATCATATGATAAATGACTCCTGCTGTTTGACCTGCCACGCTGCCGTCAACAAAGCTACTCAGTACGGAGCAGTCTCACCACATCCCTGGAAAAGTAAAATTATTCGAAGATCATCTTGTTCCACACCAAGACAGGCACTATCAGGTCCAATCAGTGCCGATGAAGACTGACCCGAAACATTCACCAGGACTTCACTCCTTGACCAACCGTGGAAATGAACAGACTCATAAAAAAAGTGGAAACGACACCTATGGACGAGCCTTGCAGGCCTGAAATGTAATCTCTTTTGCAACAAACTGCCTTTAATTATCTTACTTTTTTCAGCCCACAAAGCATCCCGTACAGGTTGGAGAATCCAAGGCACGAATTCCAGTTTTCTGCTTACTTTGGCGATGCTGGTCGGGCATTGAAAAAGGAAAATACGCTTTCTCTCCGAATATCGACAATGAAGGGCTCGCCAATATGATGAAATGACTTACTCAACAGATTGAAGATGACTGATGAATTGACCACGCTGGTGTACGCAAGTATCAGGTGAGGTCTTTATTTAAGCTGAAGTAAACAGGAAGCCCAGATAACGTTGTTATTCATTTAAATTTAAATGTATTTAAATTAGCTATTTGAAACTGTGCAAAATTAGAACGTATCGTGCATGGAAAAAATATTCAAAAATATATATAAATATATATTTCTACCAACTATAAAGCAGTAAACTATAAAACAGTAAACAGGTGATTCGAAAAAAAGTGCTTTATTGGTTTTGGATTGATTTTGTTACTACACGAATCATTAAAGATATTCTTTTAACTCGAAATCTGTGAACATAAGTCATGCAGCACATAGTGTTCTGCTGAATGTAACACATTTTCCTCTTTATGGCCTGCCATTTCTTAGCGTTACTGTCAGAGGACCACCTGTGTCGGTGATTCTACGGTTTAGTTTTGCTGCTCATCGTCACCATTTGACCCTGGAGCGTCATTTACGTGCGGCCATCTAATCGAGGATCAACGGACGTGGACGAGAACAGTTTAAGAAAGCGAAGCATACGTACCATATACGCCGTCCGTTACTTCACGGCGATCTCCTCCCACTGCCCAAAGATCCCTTTCAGGGGTTGCTTTATGCTGTATTTATATAGTTGTGCCTTTTTTTACAAATGTTTGTACCACTTGCATCATAATGCGATCCTTTCATTCCTGCACGTACCACCCTGCTCAGCATTTACCCGCCTCCCAATGGGTCAACAAAGACGGCACAAAGTTTAAAAAAACTTAATTATCGTTACAGAACTCATCTGTGGGCAGTATAGTTTAGTGTAAAAGCAAACAACGTCTATTTCTTGGCAGGCTAGACGTTTGCGCCTAAGTAACCGCACCTTTTCCTACAAATGTGCTACATTCAACGCACATGCAGACGCTGTACAGACCTTCTAAGAGCATCTTTGCGTTCGTCGGGTCGAATGTCACGTGTCCACAATAAGATCCGCACAATGGCGGTCAAACAGACCCCAGCGTTGGTGGTGGTGGTAGTGCTGGTAGATGATCCCTTTTACTTGGGGCGTCGCGTCGATTCATGCTAGCAGCGGCTCAGAACGATGAACCGAATAGTTATGATGATTGCATTGCGCGCATGCACGCCGACCTCGATCCACCGCTGACCTCTCGAGAATCGAACATTCCGACCGACGTGGGCCCCTTTGAACCCTTTCGTCTCTCTGCTTCGGCCCACCAACACTCACCAGCGCAAGCTCCCACCAATGAGCCGGGAGGGCAGGTCATTGTTGTCGATCACAAATATAGTGATGATAGTTCAATAGCTAATTTGCTCATGAAATAGAGCCGGTACACTATCATAACTTTCCGCGCATGCGCGCAATCCCTTCACCAAGCCAGCGACCCCATCCCAGGAGGTCGCTAGTTGGTGGGCTGCACCCGGGTGGCATCAGTTGGCATCATCCACCATTCGCCACAGAACGCGGTGAAGGTGGAAAGTCGTCGGTGATCCCACACCCGTCGAAATAAGCCGCTTTCTTACATGCTGTCTGTGCTAGCTACCATCGATTGGTTCCAGTTTGGTTCCAGGGTGAAAAAAACACGTTGGCCACCAACCCGGGAGGAAGTGGAGAATGTGCAGATTTGAATAATTTCACACGATATGCTTCATTTCCTGCGCTGGAGATTGCGCAATCTCGCAATCGGACTGTGCGCATTTTCTAAAGTAATCGAGAAGTTATGGAACGTATTGCAGATCATAAATAAAGATTTCATTCAGCGAAAATGGTTTGCGAAATGAAAACTAAAGTTTATAACAGTCTAGCGGCAGTCGTAGATGAATTATGGTCCTATGAAATAGCATAAACATTGTTCCGGTCTTTACTTTTCGAGAATGTTCAAATTATTTTTAAGTGGTAGCATCATCCATATTATGGTCTATACTCTTTTGATTTAGTTTTTGTAAGTTATTTCATATTTTTTATAATGCTACAATTGTCCAAAGTGATCCAAAAGTAGTTTTTTACAATTCTACAACTGTCCAAAGTGATCCAAAAAAATTAACACAATTGTTGCACAGTTTTTTGTTGAGCTACGAAAGTTCAGAATATCAATAATGTGCTATCCTAGGGGCTGAAATTTTAAACTTGTTTCAAAAATAATTTTATCCTGATACTATTACTTTAGAGGTGTTGCTGCAGTTTTGACTAGATCAAAAATAAATTGAGTATTACTTACTTCTTCACATATACATTGATAAATAGTTGTTGTGAAATTATTCACAGCCTTTTAGTTTTTAGACTTATTCATATTTTACACAAACATAAAGTAATGATTAATGAAAAGAATGCAATGCTCGTCTATTTTCATGCTCCCCAAAACAGGATTAACAGAAATTATACGACTTTCTTGACTTAATATATATGAATTCGATACATAAATTCAAGCCAAGTAATGAAAATTTCATCTAAATAACAAAACCGACTGGGTTTAAAATTGTAAATCCAAGGTATTATATTAGTTTCTAAAAACAGTTCTTCTAATTAACGAAACTATAACATGTACAGCCATGGCCTGATCCCTTGCCGTTACCTCTATTCTCCTATTTTATGTTTTGCGGTTCTCTTCCATGCGAGTTGCTATGCTGTAGTACAAGCAAGTAAATGTCAAATGCAAACTATCTCACGGCTATCGCTCTAATTTCCTCTGAAATGGTTCATCAAAGTCGAGCACCAGGAAACTAGACAGTATCTAATGGTGTAGTTTACGTTTTATTTTTCTCTAATGAGCCTAAAACACGGCCGTGTAGCAACCAGATCGAGACTGAGTTTAATTCGAATGAAGAAAAAAAAGACCTACAGAATTTCGTGGGAACGTATTCGGAAAAAGTGTCCGCACTGTGTTGCTTGTTCCTCACGTTGTAGAGACTATCAACAGATACATCTCCGGTTTGGCTGTGTCTTAACTTCTTTGTAGTTTTTACAGCACCTGGCATATACGTTCAGGAATGGAGCCACACCATTCCACACTGCGCTAAATATTAGATTCGTGAGTATGTTTTATTTATGTTACACTTATCGCACTGCAAACGCAAATATGTAAAGCACCTGGCAGAGTATGGGACATTTTTTCCAACCTTCTTCTCGACAAAGCGGAATGCCGGAATAGCAGGAATGGCTTGAAGGTGGCAGTGATGTTTATCTGCTACAGAATTTACACGTCCAAGGCGCCTGAATCGATTGATTCACCGGAGCAATAGGTCCTTGTAGTGAAATTGCTGTCCAAGCCCCAACGTGCTTGCAATTTCTGTACAAAGCGCGAGAGAACTTGCCGTTGTGTTTCGTGGCTGAAGTAAAGAGGAAGATTATGCAGCTTCTTCCCATCCCGCAATAGCACAGGAAAATGTATCTCTCCAGGAAGGTAATTACCGGTATTTAGGACCGACAAGCGCTTTTATTAAGCGATAAAAGTACCACCTAGAGCCCACTCTTCTGCGCACGGTTGCATCGTTGTTTAGATATTCTAATAGCACTTTCCCTAACGGTAGCCTGATAGCGTCCGTAGGCCCATCGTGTCCGCTCCAAGTGGCTGCGTAATCAATATGCGATTTTGGTTGCGATAATTTGCCTGTCGTGGTGTCCGTTTGGTACTAACCTCGGCAATGCAAGTCGTCTTGGCAAAAAAAAGAGAGAAAGAACTCTTGTCGGTGGCAATCGGCGAGTTCCTAATCGGGGTTTTCAAATCAGTACAATGAAATACTTTATGCCTTAAGAGAAACACCAGCTCCCGGTTTATTGACAAACAACAAATGGTGATGCTCGAAGGTTCTTTGTAAATTCGGTGAATTTCGCTCTCTTGTCCATACCTGTATCCCGCAAATCCTCGACTCTACCGGATTCTTTTTAATCCGCTCGCAATGGCGAAAGCCACGCTCGACATGGGTATCCTCGTCTCACACTGCAGCTGGCGTGTGTGCAAGAAAATAAACTGCACCGCAAAATAGCTGGACTTAATTTAAAGGTCTATGAGCAGCAAATACGCTACCGACTACACGGTGTCGAATGCTCAAGTGCTATCGCAAACCTCAAAGGTACCTCCGAGACGCCCGGGCTCATCTGGGCAGTCCCGATTTCTTGTCTTCGAGCCGCTTGAGGCGATATCATTGCCATGCCGGGTAGCGTGCCACAGCGATCGCTGGTGTGAAATTGAGAATCATATTAGAGATGCTTTCGAGTGCAAACATAAAAGGCAGATTACTATCGCCTGCGCCTTTGTGATATTTAGCCGCCTTGAGCCCTCCGAGCTACGGCTCCAGCGACTTACGGGGCTTACGGGCGTCGAATGAATTCCGCCGTACAGTCGTGGTTTCATGAAGGCACTGGGATGAATTTCAGTATGTGTTAAAAAGGGCAGATTAAGATGTTGCGATAAAGAAGGTTGCCCTACCGAGCGTACCGAACCACAGCGTCGGGGACATGCTTTTGTCGGCTTTTAGCGGTGTTCTTGATTAGACCTGTTGCTGGAAGCTTTTTTTTGTTTTTTTTTTGTACAGGTAATTAGCAATCGTAATGTCGCTGATACCAGTAAGGCGTGAAATGGCACAAAAGTATCGATGTTTCGCAAATTTTCATTACTGTAGTGCAGTAGTGAAAGAACTCCATATTTTTTATTTACTAAACGTAACTTTTTGGCAATTAATTTTTGCAATTACACGCAGATGCTTTCAAAGATCTTAATCAACCATAAATTTTCAATTCAAATATTAACCGGTATAAGCATTAGCCAAATGTTAACTGTCAACATATTTCCATAAGATCCAGTAACATTTTTGTTACCAAATGGTCCAAAACGGATAATGAAGCAAAGCCTGGTGGGGAGGAAGCAAACAAATATGAATTATGCTTTCCGTTTCGAATGAAATGCATGCTTCGGTTGGAGGTACAGCCAAACTGCGAGATAGGATGTCGGGTGATCCCTTTCCGGAATCTCGTGCTTTTCAATTTGTTATGATTTCTTGGGCACCCAACACGCAACGCGACTACGCGCAGGGTCACCGAGCATCGTACCCGCGCAGTCGGGGGGATGGTTCCTAATCTAAATTAAAATCTACAAGTAGACCCACGAACGACAATCTTTACTCCCCGCTGCAAGCTCGTATGCGGTTTGTTCTCGATCTCGAGGTTCTTGGTGCTGGATTCCATACGTTTGCCAGCGTTCAGTGTGAAATGAGCGTACCATGATGAACACACATGTACAATTCCACTAACTTGAGCAACTATAACTCCACGCCTTAGGGGAAGGATAGACGGAGAGGAAAATACATCGAAAGAAACACGGATTAATTTGTATAATTTATTAGCTTTTTGTGAAGAAAGTGGCATTTTCAGGTGCCCAAATGTGCAAATATCGTTACAAAGTCCAAAAGTTATAATTCATCAGCTTTTGAGTTAAACAGTTCAGATGCATGTCAAAAAAATTATAAATAAGTTAAAATTTATCTAAAAAGTAAAAATTTTAGCACTTGTTTGACATGAAAAATAAAGCATTCCATTTAGAAGATCCCTCCATCTTCATCAAACGAACGTGATGTAGAATCCTTATGATATTATGATGACGATATTACTTAAGTTGTTTCGAAACAAGTGCAGCTTCTTAGCTCAAAGTCTTTTTATGTTTTTTTTTTAATTTTCAATCTACACTGATATAACGTACTTTATCTGAACAAACCTAAATCGTAGTAGTATCACTTACCAGGTGTATAGGTTGAAAATGTCCAGTTGAAGTATATGTCATTTTTTACCGGTTTATGCACATTGGATCAGTTTGAACGATATGTCACATTTTTGCTTGTATAGGCCATGTGTCGAAACATAGGTCGACGAATGGTTTTTATCGTAGCTCAAACAATTTTATTGAAATGAGATTTACAATATGCCTCGTAGATGTGAGAAATGTATAGAAACAAACGGGTATTACTTTGAATAAATAGTATTTTATAGTTTTCCCGGAAACCGTATTTTACTTTCGTAAAAAACAGGACATTTTCATCTAATACATCTGGTAATATAGAAAACAATGAAGAGCAACCAGCTTACCGTATAAAATAACAGCGCTTGCAGCTTTTAAACTCCCGTTTGATAGGTTTGCTTCGCCGCCAGGCGTGTTTCTAAGCGCGGAAGTCGTATTCAAAGAGGCTTACGGACACGAGTATCTTGGAAACCTTTACTATGAACAATATTCATTGGTTGTACATATGTTTTCAAAATATTTGTCATCCAACTATCCAGCGTCAACATGTACAATGTGATTAGAAAGGCATTTCATTGGACGACTCTGGTGAATTAGGTAGCATTTAGCGCATCATATACACAAAAAAGTCATGCTTTCCTATCAATACAAAATGACCACTACAGAGTTATCCTCTATGCTGACGACGAGATCCGGTAAATCCACCGAGAAACTAGAGTCACTTGCCGAGTGGTCGGCTCTTCTGTCCACTAATCCAAATAATGCCACAGCATGCGCACTCGGAGGCAGCGAGACAAACAAAACATAGATCTTCCTCTTTCGACCGTGGTGAGGCGCGGGAAGCGGATATAGCCAGAGCCCTTTCGCCTGTCACATGTGGCGGTTCAATGCCACCGTTCAGCCTTTCGCTTGAACGTTCAGACGAGGGAAGACGTTCGCGACTGTTCGACGGCGGCATCTTTGATATAATTAAATAGTGGTAGCCGAAGAAAGAAGACCGTCGGCTGTTATACTTCATTTAACGGATTTTCACAGCCCAGCTTTTCCTTAGGCTACTACGGATGCCGAGTGCGTACCGCGCGCACCTGTAACGGGCGAGCGAACGACGGATCGAGCTAAAATCAGACGATCCGGACGAGAGCGTGGTTGAGACGCTTGATAGGTATTTTATTGTTATTGGCATTTGAAAATAGGAGAATATCAGTCGATTTAAGTGATTCTAAATGACTTTTAAGACAAATAACTAGCCATTCGGTTGACACGACAGGACACAACGAGATGGGACCCCTAGGCCGCATGCACACGCTGGAATTTCTTTCACTTTAGATCTGCACGACCTCACACGCTGGCGCTGGCGAACGGATCCAGATTCGTCGGGCCCCAAAGCTCTGCGCGCCGTAATGTCTTTCTTTACGGTCGGCTCAGTTTTTTTGCCCAGCTCGGTCGCCACCCGGGGTTTCCTTTTCTTTTTCTACGGCTCGCCGGTCAGTGAACGGGCGCATGGCGGTGGGCTCTGTCTTCACGCTCGCTGGTGCAAATTGTGTGCCAAGTTCTTGACGAGTTTTTATTGAATTCTTATCGGCGTATGATCAGATTTATTGCTCTCGATCGGGCGACCACTGGAAGCCCGACAGAAGCCCCGCAGGTGCCATTCCGTGTCAATCCACGTTGGCATGTGCGGGCCACCCCGCCAGCACTCGGTACGATCTAGCCTAATGGCGGGACCTCACAATGATGTGTGAATTTACTCTCTTTGGCGGAAAAACTTCAAACCGGGTGAATCCGCAAGGCGAATGTGACACGCGGACACAAAGAGCCTTCCTCACTCTCTCCTCCAGCCTAGCAACGTAGAATGCAGCACTTCCGCGAGTGACTGTGGTGAACGATGCCTGACCAATACCATCGCACCGCAATCGATCAATTAGTCGATCACTATCGCGTCCGACTATGGTCCGACGAGGCTTGCACAAAATCGCTCCATCAGGTGACATGCCGCCGATCCATTCGGGATACGGGACAGGTTGAAACTGTTGAAGATTAAATTAGTTCGATTTGCGAAGATGCGGCGCGGTTGAACCGTTTCTTATCGTACGCGATCGTTACGTCCTTCGTGCAGTCAGTGGCGTTTTGGATTATCAGATTCGAACTCCGCTTCCTTCGGGATCGAACTCGATCAGTAATGTGAAACCATCACTTATCTGGGCGTGCAATAAATTCCTTTGGCAAGTTCGAGTGATGCCTGATACCGATTGAAGAGTGGACTTAAAAACTTACAATGCATAACTGCACACTGCGTGGATCAGGGCCTTTCAACGGAGAGAGCTGCGCGTTTAAAGCAGTGTCATATTTTTATCTTCGATTCGTTCCGGAGATACGGTATTTAGGTTGTTCATTATTATTGCGAGTGGAACAAATGGTTTGATTTGATGGAAAAATTAACAAGATTATTTACAAACCCCATTCCGGGAGTCCGAAAAACGCTGGAATGCCCATTCCGTTCCGGGGCGCAGCCCTTGTGTGGAGAAGTTTCGATGGCGGCGATAACTGGTGTGTACAAATCGTACGTTGATTAATAACTTACCAATTTTGGGTTTGTTTTATGCAGAGGAAAGAAAACACCCGGAGGGCGAAAAGGACAAAGAAACCGAATGCCAATAAAGTCCGTCACAGCAAGGATCCTGGACAAGCGATACCACGGAGCAGGATCACTTTTGAACGCTGGACGGAATTCGACCAAAATCCACCCCGAATACAAGAAGCTGCCCGCTGTGCAATTGAACCGCGGCTCAGAGAGAAAGGGGAAACAGTTGAACTGGCACTTGCAGCTTCCACTGCGGTGCATTCACGAGGAATTTATACGATTCGCTCACCAAATTTAATGTTATTACGAACGATTATGGTTATAATTTAATGAAACGCGTCCTCCCGAGTTCCTGGGCTCCCAGCTTCGACAGCTTTGGCTACTTCATGTTCGAGACAAAAATAAACAAACACACCGCGAGAGTAAAATCTGCATCCATTTTGCAAGCTCCGGGTGACTTTGGGGTCGTTTGACAGCGAAAAGGCAAAAACAACACTGCACACAAATCCTGTCAAGTGTTTCACGCGGCGCTTGAAATGGATCCACCTGCACATTGTGCTTTGTCCCGTGCCTTCCACGGCTCGGACTTCCATTTTCTTTAACGCTCGGTACCTGCCGTTTAGTTTTATTTGGCTTCCCCGCAGCTGCTTCGCCAAGGGAATAAGGGAACACTAGGCACGGTTGTGGTATTAATAAAAGCAGAAACGCATTCAATTTTAATTAATTGAAATGTTCCCATTAAATCATATCCCGTCGCAACAATGAGCATCATAAATTGGAACAAATTAATTGGGAAACCGAGGCCATTTGACTTCCGATTGTGCCCAGTGATAACCGAGCGTCTTCGAGACGCATCCGAGCTGATCAGCATATCATCGTGCCAATGCACTGGCGTCGGGGTTTAATGTTTCCATTTCGTCCGCCGCAACATGCTGGGCTTGTTTTGCGGCAATGCTCTGCTTTTGCATGCCTCGTGCATGATAATTGAGACGTCAAATACCAGCCACTCGACTTCGACTGTTCGACGAACCAACGAGGGGGAAGTAGGGGACTTGTTGGCCCGATGTGTTTTCCCCCTCGAACGGTCGGGAGGAACCGTTTGCGCAAAATGACTTTTTCACTCCGTGGGTCAGCCTCGATGCATCGAGGGATGGGTCGGTTTTGCACCAGAACGGACAAATATGTGCCTGCCAGCTAAGAGGCGGCATGTTCCGTGTATGCGTTTTTGCTCCAAACTGACCCCAGAAGGTCATGCGCACACGAACCTGCAGCACAGGAAGGGAGATGAAGAATGGGGTGCGCTTTACCGATCCTTCCCAATAGCCGCAGTCGTCGATGAGTTATTTCTCTGATTTATGATTTCAAATCACCTTTTGGCTCCGTCAGCGCTTTAACGGTTTCACCTATTCCGGCCGGTGGATGATCGGGAGTGCAACAATCCCCCGTTTCCCATTCCGTTGCAATTTCGCACTGTCGAAAGGTTCCATTAGGTACGGTTCGCTTAATTACTTCAAGTTCCAAACCTAGGCTCAGTGGTTTATACGGAGGTTAACCATCGACGCATCCGGTACCGCAATGTTGCAAAAAGTGTTTAAGCATGCAGTCTAAAAAGGGCCTATTGTACACCCAATATGCATTGTTTTGTGGATTGTCCCTGAGACTTATTCATCGCAGTCTATGAGAGCTAAGCCTCGTTGAGTCCCCCCGGTGGTCCTCGAAAGCCTTAAAATCCGAGTCTTTTCTCTCGATTGATCCAGATACACTTCCACCATTGACCCATAAGCGAGCTTTGGCGACTCCTCCTCCGACGGTGCGATTCCCAACGACCCTCAATGTGCGAGGTCAACGGACAGGCTCTCCCACCGCACATCGGGTGAAAGCACACAACAGGCTGTGGGAACGGACGGACCCGTGACCGACCGCTGCGTGCCGGGACCATCGTCCTTTTATCATCGTTTAATCTCGGGAACGTGTCCGGGAACCGGCATGTGTAGTGTCGGGGCCGTGTTGTGGTCGATATTTCAATAACGGATTATGGCCCCGATCACAATCCGGGGCCCGGGCACGATGCAGATCGCAGGTCGAGCGCGGCAGAGGCCGAGCGATAATCCTCCCGGGGCAATTTGTCGGCAATAATAACAAGTTTAGTGTAAATGATCCTGAGCCGTAGATAATTGAAATCGACTATGTGGATGAAACTCAATCGGTTCGAGCCACTTCAGCTCGGCCGTTGTTTTTCCTTTTTGGCGGGCCCTCGTGCTTCCTTTCATCTCTGATCGCTGATCGTTTCGGGTCGGAGGGAGGTGATGCTGTAAGCTTCGAAGCGTGCGGAACTTCAGTTTTCTTTTAGCGGTATTAGGCTTCGTTCCGGGTTCTGGATATAAGTAGATCAAGGAGGGTGTCGCTTTGTGAGGGATTTTGACACGTTTTTCATCACCTGTTTTGTTGGAATCGGATTATGTCAATTGGTTTGAACCGTTGAATCGCGTGCACCATTTTGGCAACGAAAATGATATTTCTAGTCAGCTTTAACGATAAAACTCATTGGTAATACTTCTTTTCCTGTAAACAATTACAAAATTGTTTTACTTCTTCTTCTTATGTGGCTCAACATCCCCAAGTGCGACAAGGCATCTCTCCGAAGAGAGTTACTGTGACCGATAGACGGTATATTATTAGATCGGTGGTCAGCCGTTCGTAATACCGGGAGGTGCCAGACTCGGGATTCGATCCCACACCTATGGCGTGGTGTTTTCTTACGCTACCGCTGCGCCATGGGCACCTCCGTACACTCTAAAAAATTGTTTTACACTCTTTGAAAAGAAATCTGTTAACGTGACATACTGAAACAAGCTCTTTCAAACTTCAACGAACCCGTGGTAATTTGATTTTTTCTTAACGATTACTTAATTATTTTAAATAATGCTTTTAAATAATATATATATATAGTTTTTTACATTCACAACAATTAAATACAATAATTTGGCTAATAAATTTAATTTATGATGAAAAAATAATTTAGCTTAAAGTGGGATGATATGCGCCAGTATTATTAAATTTTTAGAAGCTGAAACATACAATTTGTCAATTGACATGTTTTGTGAACTTTACAGTACAATATGAAAATTTAGCAGAAAACACGAGAAAAACAAGTACAAAAGTTGTGTTGAGTAATGTTCATAACACATCGTAGGATGTGCAAATGTGTTTCAGAATCAAACATCTCCCTAACACTACGAAACATATGTTTTCATATGAAAGCTCACAACCTGATGTGATATCACAACCTGATGTGTAGCTTAAGGTCATGTCAAATATATGTGCAACTAATATTCTAATGCAATTGTAACTACAGAGTGAAAATTGTCCATTACTCATAAGTTTTCTTTTTAAATTTCACCTTTCATATTCAAATTGAAATAAAAAATATTAAGCCTTGTTCTACATTCATTATTATGTGTATTATTTACATATTAAAAGGAAAGCATGTTAAGAATAATAGTTCCCCTAGAGCTCTAGTATATGGAATCGCATGAACATAACAGTTCAGGCTTGTTTCGTCAACAGATTTTAGCACACAGCTTTGACAAAGGCGACCGCTCATTGAGGGCGACGAACTGCCTTTCACACCTACAATGCACCGCCTCAAAGCACCGACCATCAAAAAGGCACTCCTTATCAACTCATCTTATGACCATCGAACGACATTAGCATAATAAAAACGAAGAAACAGTTTCCTATCGCAACATGCTTTTTTCAGTTCATTTAAATTATGGTTACGGTTACGGTTATGGTTATTGCCACCAACCAGCCGCATCGTTTGATAAACACTATCGATTTGTTCGCCGCACGCCGTTCTAGTTCATAATGGCGGTGAACGAAATTTGAATTTCGGCTGAAATGGAATGCCATTTGATCGGATGGCTTTGGGGTCCGACCCACCCGAAGCTGGAACACCCTCTACGCCTCGCCAACGGGTTATCCCTCGCTCCCTCGATGAGGTGAGGCGACTTTATCCAATTTTCGGTCTCTATAGCGCCCACATTACTCCTCTCACCCATGAAGGATCCTTTCGCGCGGGGCTTACAGTGTCCCATTAGCGACCCGACAACACGGCATAGTGGGTCCGAAAGCCGAATTAAATCAGAGCACCGAGCCGGCCCCGGAGAATCGGCCATTCAAACGAAACAAACTACCCCAAATCCGGGTGGTGGCCGAGCACCAATGTCGTCACGCAGTCAAGCAGGATTAGTAGCGCTGTTTACCGGGGCTTATGGAGATTTGATAACGGAAATCGCTCAAAATTGTTTTTCGCCAAACGTCCGATGCTGTGAACTGTCCTATCAAGTGCCGTCGAGCAGGTGAGCAACCGTCGGGAGGAAGAAAACAAAAAGTGAATCCGTTTCTACCGGTTTACCTTTGAATTTCTGCAACGTATTTGACACATCTGACCGTTTTAGAACGATTTGTGATCACCCCCGAGATGAGGTGATCTCCGCATTAAGGATTCAGCTAGGGAAACTGGTTTTGGGAAGCTATTAAATGACAGTTTATGCGCCACTTCAAGTGGCCCAATTGCGAACAGATCCATATGGGTCGTGAATTCAAAATGAAAAAATAAACCGTCGCTTAAATGTTTCTCCAACAGAAAAAAACTATATTATACTATTGTATCCTACAAGTGTTGAAAAATTGTCTCGTCCGCGTAACGTTATATTTCTTGCAAAAAGCTAATAAAGACAGTTGTAAGTGAAGGCGCCAACAAATAACAATTTCATCTTGCAACAAATTGTGCTCATGAAATACTATACGATGAATTAACACAGTTTCTTCAGTCCAGAATAAAACATCCACCGTTTCCTTTTCTTCGGACCCGTGTTCATCCCTTCGTTACAGTATTGTTTCGACACTCGTAACATTTTATTGAAATTGAGCTTAATATGTTGTTTATGAGTTTTATGGGTACCATTTTTCATTGTGTCAAAATTCCCTATCATTCCGATACATTTGCTTGCCGCCCAAGCCGTTCCATGTTTCGGGCTCGGCGAGATGGAATCTGTCACCAAAGCAAGCGGGAACGAAGAACAAGCTTCTACCCAGCACCAATTTGTCCGGACAGCCCCATCATCTCACATCAAGGATAGCTGACGAGGGCAGCAAAGCTAAATGTGGAAGGTGTGGACTGGGAGGAGAAAGGGTTTTGGGCAACGGCGACGCGGCGAAAGCATCCAGTCATCGCCAGAAGAAGGAAGTGAAGCGTACGATTGAAAAACCCGAGTGCGACACCTTGTCGTTTGTCCTAAACGTCGATGTCCGTGTTTTTTTTTCGTGACGATTCCGGGCCAGAGCAAGACTTCCCGCGCCCCAAACTGTAGCGTCAAGCGCGTCGTGGGAAATATATGGCCGCCAATAAAAATAAACATTTAAAACGATTTCTTTAATTTCTTGATTACAAACATTTATCACCGAAAGTGGAATTCGAACGTTTTAATAATTTGATAAATGTAGTCCCATTTTTACGCTATTATAATTCTAATCAAATGAGCAAGAACGGCCAACAGCTTTTCCAAGGCACGCGAGACGGAGCTGGGACGGGGCGTGCCAGAAAGGGAATGTAATTCGTGTCGTGGTCGCCGGATTTCAACGCTGCATAGCTGGATAGAAACCCGGGACCCGACGCCTCTCCACGCTTTTTAAGCTTCTTGTACAGTTCTCTCCCATGCCGTACAGGGCTCAGAAGCTTGCGGCTAGTAGTGACGCTATGGGTCGACAGCTGGACAAGTGTTTGACTTCTTTTGCGATTCGGTATGCACATGGTATTTATCGCATGACGTACAGCACAAAAAACGCTTTGGAAAAATGTACAAAACTGGCCCTTTTCGACCGTTTGCTCGTGCACGTGTTCGCGAATGCCATTGCCGTGGAAAATATGTGTGTTAACGCTATCAATCATTAACGACGCCGTTACTCAGCTGTTACTTTGTATGAGTACTTGTTAAGAATTGTCGGTTGTGTCTCATTCAAAAGATAAGCAATATGAAACGTGGCCTTAGGAACTTCCCACACATAATCTTATCTTCAATTTCTCGTACATTTTCAGCAATTTCAAGAATTTAATGATTTCGCATGTTTGTCTTTGCAAACGATTACAAATTTCTGTTTTCTATTTTCTTCTCACTGGCTTTTTGACATACTTTGCCAAAAGACAATTTGTATGAGCCAAATTGTCTTACGTGTTGAACTTTTGGCGCCTCGCAAGCGCGGACTGGCATAATTTCTCTGCCTGTTAAAAACAATTAACTTTGTTTCGTGCAGCAATTGGGCGCTTTAGTTCCCAGCAAAGACACGAAAGAATTCATCTCCCCTTTTGCTACCCGAAATAAAAGGAACATTTTGTCTTCTACAATCGGGTGGGTCGAGTTAGCGGATCCCTCAGCCACTTCCACCTTCACATCATTCATGACTCAGATGAAAACCCTTTCGAAGGCACCACGCGGTCGGACCGATGGGCAGGAAATAGAATCAGCTGAAATTTGTGTGTGCTGAGCGGTTTATTCCGAGCGCGCCATTTTCCATCTATCATCATCATTATTATCGACATCGCCTTGGTCGAGTGTGTCTTTTCTCAGGCGGTTTGCTACTGCCACCAGGTTCCGATCGCTTTCTTGCGCGTGCAGGCGTTGCGTTCTGCCTTTGGATTTTCTTCTTTTTTCCCCGCCAGACGCACACAGTAGCCAACTTCCTTCCCGACCAGCTTTCCTCGACAGAGGCACGGCCCAATTTCCATCTACCACTGTTGGGAAGAGATTATTTCTCACTTTGTCTAGGCGATTTCGGCTCAGGCTCGCGGACATCGGCGGTAGGACGTGAAATAATTATATTTAATATAAATTTAGGCTTCCCTCCGGTGCGGTGTAATTTTCTTCTTTCGTCCGAAATAATTGTTATAGTTTTAGTGTCCGGCATTCACCTCGCCATCGCGGGACGATCAACAGCGATCGTGAGAAATATGGACTGATTGTCGTGGCCGTGCTTCTTCGCCGTCCACCGGCGGCGATTCGGGCATCGGTGTTGCAGAATGTCGGCCACCGAATGTGGTCCGCCGGACGCGCCGAACGAGTGGAGTGGACGTCCCTGGTCGGATATATCCATCCAGCCTAGCCTTCCGCGCTCTCTGGCCGGGAAGGCTGTCAGGAAACACCGCCGACCTGGGAAAGCCGCCGAGACCGTCATCGGAGCGTGCATATGCCGGACCCGGCCCAGTGGAGTGGGATAATCGTGGTCGCATTAGACAACCGGCCATCCCACCGCCCTCGACCACTTTGACAGGAACTGGGTGGCAGCACGGACACGGTCGAGCGGTAATTGAAAAGCCGACGGTCCGAACCAACGGTTGCCCCCTAGCACTGTTCCAAATTCGTGAAGAAATTATTAAAAACAATATCACTATCTGGGAGAGCGGGAGACTAATCGGTACCCGGATTCGTCTTTCGCGAGGCCGCCCGCTCACGATAGGAAATAGAGATCATGCGGATTTGACGCCCGGAGGCTGGCGGATGAACCATAATTCACACATTTCTTACCAAGCTCTCGTTTTTGTTTTCCTCCATTTTTTCTGCTCTCCCGTTACAGGAGACCTAACAAGCGTCCACTCCAACGTCCACAACACGCGCTTGACTGGAGTGCGGGAAATATTCCACGGTTTCGAAAGGCAACTTGAAAGCAACGAAAACGAAAATAGCGCGCTGATCATTCAATCGAAGGTGAAACACCTTCGTGCGAAGCCGGGAGGGAAGCGAAATCTTTAAGAAGGGAAAAAAGTGAACAAAGTTGAGAGAGCAAGACGAATCGAATGCCGAAAGAAACAAACGGACTCGGATAGAAACTCAGTCAGCAAAAGGGTAACGAGATAACAAAACAGCGGAAGATGGAGATAAACATCGTGATAAACCCATTTGGTAAATTAAGTTCTGGATCTCGATCTTCGCTTCAGGACGAAACAGGAAGAAAAGTGATGCTAGCTTGCCAAAACAAAACGAGAGAAGCAGATGGAAAGAAAGCAAAAAAGGCACAAGATCCAGAAATGGCAATAGGAAGGGAGCAAATAAATGAGAATGTTACGAGTGGGATGTAGTGGCTAAGGTTGTAGCATATTTCTGTCCGGAGTTGGAGTAGCGTTGTCGACAGTGAGAAAATTGGAAATTTACTCCGATATCAACTGTTTTGTTGCAGTCAAATTAAACTAACTGCCTGTTAGTCGTCTCCATGGGAATGCAGCTTATGGAACGTGCTTGGCGTTGCTATTGTTTACTATCCCTTAACGTGATGACGTTTTGAGTCGTAGTATGCGTACGAGAAGAAAAAGTGATTTTAAATACTCTTTGTGACTAGAAATCCTTGGAATCGCGGGAAATCGAATACACGTAGATTATGATTTTTATTTGAAGCTGCTTTCTTAATTAAATATGTACGACGTATATCGTCCAATGTCTCCCCAGATTCTCCCACATGTTTGCTTAAAAGATTTATAAAATTGAGGAATGAAAGAGTCTCCCGGCAAACTGATTAATAAGCGATAGAATAATGGAGAGTGCAAAGATCACCCGGGGAACAATTCTCCATACAAAATGAAAGCCCCTTTTCTGTGCAATAATAAGCGGCATGTCCTATTAAAGCGGCTGTGTTCATTCGAATGCGGCTGCGCGATTCAAGCGCCCTCTGGAGGCTAAAAGCTGCGATACATGTAGCTGAAAGCTTAATTTTGCAACTTTTCAAAAAAAAAGCTATTTCGGAATCCACTGTTCCTTCACTCTCTTTTCTTCTATTCTGCCTTTCGTTCTGCTGCCTCGCTGCCCCCTTGCCCCTCCTGTAACCTCCTGGTGTGTTATGCTCGCCTGGTACTTCGGCGTAGCGCCGTTCCTTCGGTTTGGCAGTCTGAGGGAGAAAGATGTATATATTTTTCTTTGTTATTAAAGTTTTATACTTACCATTTGATTTCACCAGTCCGAAGCCTTTGGGATGTTAACCTCAAATTGTTGCCGTAGTCCACCGAGATTGTTGTAAACCCTACGGGTTTAACTGCACTTTCGTTCTATGCGAGCAGAAATCTTACCACCTCGGTGTTTGCGTGATAGTATGCGTCGTATGGTACACACATGTATAGACTGCACGCGCATTGACCTTGGAAAAAGAATCGCAAACAAGAACCAGCTGATTCTTGTTTTGCCGCACTTCGGTGTGACGACATCGATAACACCGTATGATGTGCTATGTTAAATCTTCGCACTAGCATTTAATGTGCGTACGCGCATGGGATTTATTTGTGTTTTCAACATAATTCAACATTGTGTGTGAAACATAAGCTTCAACATTTTCTTCCGTCCCAAACATTATCGTTTCCAGCATAACATAGGTGAAAACAATGTTGACATTCTGAAAGAGAACAGGTGATTTCATCCGGTCCGCGAAAGTACCATTTTTAATGAAATTTCTAAACATTCATGTTCAAAATGCATTCGTTTATTTAACTTCGGTTTCGCTGTTGCAAAACATACACTTGTATTGCTATAGCAACTGCGCAGGTGGGTTGTAAATAGATCACTGCCGGACAAAGATTACCGTTACTTTGTATATTATTTTGAACACAGAAAATGCGTATGGCTTGATCTTACACGGCCTTATTGTAATATTTGATTTGAGTTCGTCCTGAAATGCAAACGGTCGCTCTAATCAAGATTTGATCGGTACAAGAACAATCGATGTCGATTATTCAAGAGTGTAAATGCCCTTGAACATCTCCACCCTTGGACATCTTTCCCGAAGAAGATAATACTCGAACTAGAGTTCTATGAATGTCAAGCTACATCGTTCAACTCTTGCAATAATTGGCGTTCGAGATCGTTATATTTTTGAAGATCAATTCTTCTTCTTCTTTTTCTGGGCGTAACGACCTCTTGGTCATGCCTGCTCCCTGAAGGGCTTACAAGACTTTTTCCC
>KE525251.1:282716-299438 GCA_000441895.2 Anopheles sinensis | reverse complement strand
GAATCAAATAAGGATAAAATTTCTCTACATATACTTCCAAAGATAAAAATGCAAAGTCCGCAACCCAAACTGCATCTGCAATTGGTTTTTCTTTTTTTCATGAAAGTTTGAAGCATGTCACGGAGTTCAAAAAATCTATGCAACACCTTTTCTTTTGTTGATAATGAAGGTAAACTGTATCACAATATTGTACGATGACGAAATGACTTTTTTATTTACTTGTAATGGTCACGCCAGCGGTATTGCTGTGATGAACTTTGTAAAATCATTCTCACAATTGATTTGAGACGTGTGTCATTACTGAAAGCCAATTTGTATTGTGCTAATTGGTAAAGTGATGTAAACTACCCATAAATGTGGTTTTGGCGTTCATGCAGTCTCAAAACATATACAAATTTCTCGTAAATTTATCGGAGCTACAGAAAATTCATAGTCCTATAGTATTTATTTATTTCTGCGTTATTCCTAGGCGGGCCGCATGAAAAGTCCTCGCGGGCCGGATTCGGCCCGCCGGCCGTATGTTTGACATGTCTGGTATAGACGTTTGTAGCAGCTTAGTAAGGGGAGCACACAGAACTTGTGCACATTTTATCAATATAGCCGACGGAATCCCATCTGGACCGAAAATTAACAAATATATTAATAACTGGAGAGTGAACGAATGCATTGCTTAAAAGTATTACCAGGTATTATTGCTTAAAAGAATCAGTGTTTTACTTCTTAAAAGAGCATCAGACTAAGGCTATTTCTCATTTTGTTTTCTCAACGTTGTCAATCTGTTGTGTACACCAAAGCACAAAAAACCAAGATCATTCAATAGACAGGTCGAATCATCCCATACAAAGAGCCAAAAACCGTGGGAACTTTTTTGACAGGTGGTTTGAATTTTGTTTACTTCTTACGAGCAGCAGGAAAACTGGAGTAAAACTGCAAAATTGGTAAGTTTCATCAAGTTAGGAAGTTGAGGCGTTCGGTAGCTTGATTTCGGCCATTTCATGGCGACCAACAGGATCAAAATTTCATGTCTTCGCATCGAAAACCACTTTCCACTACTACTGGGTCACTGCGATCCAAAATTTTCGATTTCATATTTCGTTAAGTAGATTGTAAACACTTTTCAAACAAACTGTCACAAAAATGGCGGAACAGAAAAAGGCTTTGCACCGACCTGTCTATTGAATGATCTTGCAAAAAACTACAAGGAGCTTTGCACGTAATTTAATTCTTTTAAACTTCAAAACGCTGTTGATGGAAAGCAAACCAAACGCATCAACCGTTGACTTTTAATATATTCAGTTGGATAAAAAATATTCTGTGTTTGTACCAATTGTTTCACTGTTTTGCATTTGAATCCTACAGAGTTTGTAAAATTAAGAGCCCCTATCGTGCGTCTAACATTACTGTTTGCGATGAAAACATATTGAAAAGCTACGCTAGTGACTGATGAGACGCTTTTGATTTTATAACACCAACCCAATATTCAAAGTTCAAGAAGGTATGGAGAATGTGGTATAAAAGGTAATTGCGATCATAATGATTACGCGACTCGACCGTCACTGCATCCATGTCTGCTCTGTCTGGGAGCTGCTGCTGCCCGAATTGTTGATGGATGCGTTATCGAACGCTGTCGTCAGCTGTCCGCTCATCAGGAGGGCAATAAATTTCGATTTTCCAGCTCAGTATAAAACAAGAACTTAAATTATACTAAATCGCCCTGTGAGGTCTATAATTAGTCGCCACGGTTTCTCGCCGAGCTGACTTCCCAAGCGATGTTTATAGCGTGCAATAGAAATACCCTTTAGGATGCCATGATCATCACTGGGTTGGACTTGCGAGCCCTTACTGAGAGTGGGTGCCTGATGCTTTATTGTGATTCGTGAGAGTTGCGTCTTCCGTGACGGCTGGGAGAGCGGCGTCAGGCTTCTGCCGGCAAAGAATTACAACCGATAGCGGGTAATGATCATTACTATGGTCGATTAGAGCACTGTGGTTCACATATGTCACTCTGGGCGGCCTTAGGCAGCCCTTGAAACCAACATCAACTGGTGGAACGCTGTGTAAACACTCCGTACGGCCTAACGATGGGCAATCTGGAAGCAGGGAATCCTTCATGACACTGCCGCAAGTTTTATTGCATTTTAACAGCGGCAACCATCGGAAGTGCACACCAAGGAGCTCGTCTATCCTGCTGATGGGAATGGGACGCAATACACGCTTCCGGTTAAGCTGCTTCACATCGCGGATCGATTCGGGCCGAGTTCGTGTCTGTCGGATTTCGTGTTCCCTTTCTGCGGTAGGTCATCGAGTGTTCAGGAAAAGGCCGGCAAATAAAATCCGCCCCTTTCGGTTACTTCCCGACACTTCGCAGATCGTAAATCACTAGATATATCATCAACATTATTCGATAACTTGCTCAAGCCTTTACTTTCCCCCCGAAAATGCTATTTATACGCACAGTCAATTATATCCTTATGCCTGCTGGACGCTCGATCAGATAACAGATATGGCTGCCGCACGTCAAACGGCTGAACTGCTGACAATGCAGTACCATTGATTTTCCTGTATCCACCTAGAATATATCAAAATAAGTACAAATATAAGTTTAGTTGGGAAGTACGCAGTGCATTTAGCAACATGGTTGTTTTTAAGATAAACAAATCTAAATACTTAAAATTGATGAAAAATAATGACACCAATAATAGATTGATCTCTTCGATTGATCGAAATCTTAGTTATTCCTGTCGACATAAGGAAAGTAACATACACCAATCATAATGAACAACTGCTGGCGACGCCTCCCAAATTTGTCCGATAAGAGTAATAAGTGTACGCGAAACATCCTCATTATTGCGGATGTACAGCACATCATTCGGGCTCCCAAGTCTCCGTTCTCATCCTTGCTTGCCTGCGCTCGGTTGATACGTTTGTGCGGATGCAAAAGTTCGGTGTGTACTTAAAAAGCAATAAATTTTACCTCGAATTTATCGATATCTGCCCTTCCGTTGGCACCGTGGCTGAACTTTATTTTAATCAAGCGAGCGCCAAGCGCTGTCCCAGTGGAGCGTCATTTTGCGTTTCTCTTTCGTTATTGTGGCAGTAGCCACACGGCATCCACACTGTTACGCTTCTTCTTGGACGTGTACAATCAGTTTAATAACAGGGCTTTCACTGATATTTTGCACATGTTGCAAGTGAAAAAATCAATTTGCTTAAACCTGAAATTACCACCGATACTTGCTTTGGTGGTTTGGAAATGCTCTGTATTTTCCGAAAACATGTTGCCTTGATCGAATTATGATGAATTGTACCAATTTGCCGGGAATTCAGTTGGTTGAGATTTATCTGCTGGCAACTCTGCGAGACAGTTCCATATTTTGCTTTATTTGGATGGTTCCATACATTGTAAGCGTTGCCTCCAGATTGACCAATCATTCATCTCATCACCATAGCACATTTGAACGCGTTCTTTATCCTAATGGATAAAGGCTCACAATTTCTTTAAATAATTCCAGAAAGGCACGGACGGTGTTTGGATTCTTCTCGAAACTAAAGAATGATAGGTGGGGCAGATGGTTACGTCAAGATGGTGTTATACTTTTTCCCATATCGCCGTAGGACTGAGCATTGTTCTTCCCACTCACATTGGAAGAAGTATCCCGTGGAGACGCTAAACTGAGTGAATTTTGTGAAGTGATGTTTTTGAGACAATTTGGAGCACCTCGCTACGAAGAAACTGTGTGTATAGTGTTTCCAACTAAAGCACGTTATCCACGTGAAGTTGTTGTTTCGAGTTAGAAACAGAGTATTTCCTTCATCCTTGGAGAAACATAACGCTGTGTACTGCACAAACGAAGCAGATGTGGGTCCCCCCTTAGGAGACGAGAAGTAAATTTAATGATGTTGAACCATATGATCTCGATCGTCGTTAATCAATGTCAATCTGAATGAGTGCAAACGCGTATCATCCAATCATAGACTAATTCAACATTCATCTATGCTCTGCGACATGCCGGGAAACGGAACGTGTGCAGAGAACAACAACTATAACAACGGTTGGTCTGACACCTCGGATCGACAGACTTTGTTTCGAGCGTTGTGTGCCGTGTGTCGTGTGGATCGGGCGAATTTGGACGCCGATATCCTACCGTGCCACCTGAGTAGAACTCCCGCGGCGCAGCAAACTGTTACCAGTGTAAACACCTCCGATTATGCTCTGATTCCAGTTGATTGATTTGATGGCAACGAGCGGTGCGCAGCTCAACTTTTTTACGAACCTCTTCCCCCATCGGCCATATAGCATATTTCGTACGAACGTGCTTGCGTGGAGGAAACAACGCCACACAAAGATTGATTGTTGTACCGTGGCGGTGGCAAGCGAACTTAAACGAATGAAATTGAAATCATTGGTTCATTAGCTGGACCGCTAAACTGAGCCTATAATCATTACATTAGGACAGGGACTGTGAGCGCAATTTCTACAATTTTTTGTAAGTTAGAATTGAACAGACATTTTGGTCCGTCGAGCAAGGGGAGGGATTTTTTATCGATAAGATGCTGGATGTTTATGAGTAATGTAGTTAACGAAGTTTTGGAAAATTATTTGTAGCTGGTAGTGGACATAAAAAACGGATCAATAAATTTGTCCGTCAAAGGTACACAGTTTGCATTCAAATGTATTCTGTACATCAACCTCTGACATGTTGTTTCCTTCTATATAAAATCGCGATCCGCATCCGCCAACCATACCGGAAGTGGTGACACGCGGCAAGACGGTTGCACTTCAGCCAAGAATCGGGTTCAGCTTGATAAATTGAATCACGACAAATTTGACCGAACTTCTGAAGCGACTCCTCGGCGTAGTTCTCAGAATTCCAGACCATGCAGGAAGGTCCCGAACAGAAGCGCACTGAATGTTAATAGCTATGCATCGTCCGAAACAGACGAATAAACAAACAACGGACAAGCAACTGTCGCTATACAGAATGTGTTTGGGGCATGCAGATATAATGCGTACTGGGAAAGCGTCCAAGGGTGATCTGTAGCACGAACTGGAACGAACTCTTTGGTTCTTGCAGAACACCAACAGAACCGTTCATTGATATTCCAGCCTCGCAGTTCGTATATCTGTAATACCAGAGTTTAATGTAGTAAACTTGGTGTGCAATTTTATGCGACCTTCGATTTTCAAGCTCAACACGACTCACATTGATGTCGGAGAATAGTGTTTCGGGCATAATAAATAAACACTCCAAACCAACAACTTATCATCTTGTGGAAAAACAAATAATCAACTTTTGATGAAGTTGAAGTTTTTAAAAAACTTCGACATCCAATTTTCAGGATAGTTGTCCTTTAATGATTCCATTATTCGTAACTTCATATTGTTTATAAGAAAACTAGATGACAAAAGAGTAAATAAAAAATGATGACTTTGTTACAAATTAATAATGCATCGATTTTAGCATGCAGCGTTGCCAAAGACCCCTTGTTCTACACTTCTTGATCGGGTTCCATAAACTCGTCATACTTTGGTGGGGTACGCGAAACGAGGAAAATTGAAAGCGCAACGCCGAATCGGAAGCCTTTCGTCCTCAGATCCAACTACGTCGTCTGAATATTGAAGTAGACGACACAAATCCGATGGCATCGAGCGGAAATGTCTGGTGGCGCAGAAGTGTGTAGCTCGGTCGCTGTGATAATCTTCTGTATTTTCGAGACCACAAAAGACTTCAACGCTTCGGCGCTGAGAAGAAGGCGTTCAAATGCAAGCGACGAACCCCCACGACAGGAAGAGCCGAGGAAGCAGCCGGAGTCACACCGCTTCGAAGGCACTTGTCGTAAACGGTTAATGGTTTCATTGAAGGTTCTTGATTGATCGTCGCGTCGCCCGGTCAAGTTGCGTAGCACTGGCGGAAGATTAAACTATAGCGGCGGTAGGTCCAGATTTCTTCATCAACCCCTCCGGATGCGACCGACATTCGGGCAGTTGATCGGCAGGGTCACGAACACCGCGCCAGTGCTACGAATTGAAGGCTCCACGCTCCACCACGGTGCTGTTACTTGCGAGGAAATCGTAAAACCGAACATCCCACCGACGGAACGTTGCACGGGAGCAGCAAATCGCCGTTTGAGTCACGCCAAGACAACCGAGACGGAAAGAACTGGGGAAGAAATTATCCCCGAACAATTGTATCGAAACAATACCTCATGTATGAAGGTCACGGCGGGCGACCGCATTGAAAACATGCAAGCATATCAACATTCCTCCGCCCGTGACCGTGCCGCGATCGCGCGATTCGACCGGGAGACCGAGGCTTGCAGCAATTGTAAAACGGTGCAAAAGTAAACAAATGTTAGCTCACCGGCCACCGGGGCTCGTGCGGCATGGTTAGCTGCGCCAACCGCGAGCAACGACGCTTTCTGCCACTACTGACACAGAAATCAGTGCAGCAATCCACTTTCGTAGCTACCGGCGCAGCAAACGAGCGCGGTTGCAATGAAATAATCGGCAAATGCCACAACAATGGCTCAGTCTCTGGCGTATTACTCATGTGACAATGATACTACTGCGGCTACGATCATGATGTATTTTTTCTTGTGTCGGAAAATTCTTATTTCGAGTGAGTTGTCAGTAATTTATTTCAGACACGATACCTTAAAAAGTAGGCTTTTTTTATTTCACTAAGAATTCTTATTCTTGGAATTCGTTCTATAGCTGAATTTACTGCTTTTATTAGAGGTAGATTAAATTAGATTCCCTTCCTTCAACGAAAATGAATTATCGTCGAATGCATTTGCATTTTTGCTTCACACAAGTTTGGTATGTTATGCTCCCAAATATTAGACATCCTTCACCTACAGCCGGCTACTTTTGTTTCGTAAAACCACCCCCAACCACAACAATGCATTCATTGAAACGAAGAAAACAAACTCCAATCCACAGCATAAAACAAAGTACCATGAATTGATGTGATTATGCAAATCATGCAAGCGCTGGTCGGAAAGACCGTAGCTACATGGTTGCTCGATGTGCGGAAGAACGCGTAAGACCAGGGAAACCTTCGGATACGTTAATGATAAGTATATTTTTATTGAAACTTTGGTGCATTTGTGTTTGTGCGCTAGTTCAACCGATCTTTTTTTTCTCAGACATGTCGTTCCGGGTAAATTTTTTATATCCATGCACTTTAGCCTCCGTGCTAACTAGGGCTGCACTTGAACTTTTACCATGTTGCATAATTGGAGCAATTGTCTCGAACGGTTGCGAGAGAAGTCGACGGTGGGCTACGGGTAGAAAGAAAACGTGGCAAAAAAGTTTAATTGTTTATGCTGCATCCAAGCGTTGAGGCAAAACGATCAATTCATCGATCGTATACATTGTTTCAGCTGAAAGAAAAGCCCGTACGTCCCGATTCTTGGCCTTGTCGCTGATGGGCCATGATGATGATGATGAGCAAAATCGATGATGGATTAAACTTAGGTGTTTAATTGTCCAATGGTAAGAAGCGATAACTGTTTGGCTCATAATGCACGCGACCTTTGCGACTCAGAGTAGCTTATAAGCTGTTGTAGTTACCATCGTCAGTACTATGGCCAAGTAGACATTTTAAATATTCTTTTTAATATAAAATATTACCTACTTTGAGGTAGTTATTGATTGTTAATTTAAATATGTGTTTAATTAGAAGTAGATATAGTACAACAATATTTCAATTTGACTCTTTTTTTCATAACAAGTATGTTTCATGCGTCCTAAAAGTTGTATTTTATTTGCTACGCTAATTAATAGCACATTGAAATATTTCACGGTGAATTCCACTTCATTCATCTGTTTGTGCGTTTCTCGGATGAAATTCTAAAGCACATTGTCAAACAAGATATTTACGTGGACAAATCACGTTTTTACTAGGACAAAATAAAACAGGTTACTTTAGACGAATTTGCATTGAAAACGATGCAAGGATCAATATTGAAGTTTGACAATAAAGCGAGTTCAAAAACAGATGTTTAAATTATTTACTCCAGCCATAACCTTGCTTGGTTCATTTCAGATTATTGAAATTAATACATAATTATTTCTACAGTAGAAAAGGATAAATATGAATTATCCTTGCTAAAAACTCTCTAATTTTCATGTTGATTGTGCGTACTCTGGTGCAAGACCAACAGTGGCCAAGATATGACGGTAAATCTAGTCGAAAATGTGAAGAGATCGCAGGACATAGTTAACTATCATCAACAATTTTTTTCATAACATCATGTTTGGTAATCACAATCAAAAAAGTTCTATACCACCGGACAGGCTGATGTAAACGGCATGTCTCAGATCGTTGACTCGCCCTAGAGTCGAGCGTACGCACCCGCGACAATTGCTCAATCGAAAACGAAGCCCTTAAACACAATCTGTCGTCACAATCAAGGCACGTCAACCGACCCCTGGCCCCTGGTTTCAAGCCCTCCCTAAGCTGCATGGAGGAGACGTTGCATCATAATTATACTTATTTTCGCATCAGCTCAACTCCGGCCAGAGTTTGGAGAAACAAATTGTTCATTAGCGGTAGTTGCGTGCAAATTGCATTCAAACCGTTTCCAACCGGACCGACACCGTTCCAGCGGGGGTCCCAGATGGCGGATGTTGATCATGACAAAAACTGCGGCTGCGTGCGATACGCCTCCACTGCTAGCCTATGCTTGCGAGCATAAGTAATGTCAGCTGGGTACCCGTGTACCTCCACTGTTTTTCTCAGCCACTTTTTTCAACTTCCTCGCCCCGCGGTTGCGAGGTTGGTCGGTGCGCAGAAGCTAGCGAAACAAAACGCGACCTTCCAACGCTCCGGAGCGTGGCCCGTCTTGGGATAATTTAATAAAATCACACATGCGTTCTAGTACGCTGACGAGTTGATCAGGGCTGAGAAGAAAAACGCGTCAGCATGGACGGTGAAAAAGTGACGCGAGAGAAGTTGTCGGTCGCTTGTGGTACTTTTTGTGTTTCTTCCTCCACCGTGATTAGCAAGGGAAATTTTTCAGCCACCCGGTTCGGGCGAGACCTTGACGAAACCACATTGTCTTGCGGTGACTAGGAGCACGCCATCCACATTTCAGTCCGCTTTCGGAAGCAAATTTTCCGCCTGGTTCCGAGACAATACGCAAACGAAACGCGCCCGGTTTGGATTCGAGGCGGTCGGCCTGCGACGCCATGAAAACGAAAAGCGAGAAAAAGTCGCGGAAAAACGGAATCAACGCGCAAGGTCACGTTCAATTGTTGTCACAGCAACAATGCTGGTGGCAATTTATAGCGGATAATGAATGATTTGTAAGCAATGTGTTATAATATCAACCAGGTAGGCCTGCTCCCGGGTGGTCCTATTTTCGGTAGATTACTCGTTGCCGTCGGGTGGTGTTCGTATTTTATACCTAGCCAAAAGGTGCTGAAGTTTTTTACGTGTGACTACAAAACAACGAACTTCTTTTTTTCTTGTGGTCTATTTGATTACTTTTTAATAACATGAAAATGAATCTGAAACTGGTTCCTTCTATACATTAATTTGTATACTCAACTGCTGAAGAGTCTTCCTCGGACGGCCAATTTTGTCTAATATTAAAAATTCCATCGTTCCACGTTTAAATCTGGAAAACCCTGATTTATTTCCTGACAGAAACAAAAAGTATGGCATTCTACTTTGCGCACCTCATAGCATCTGAAAAATTGATAGCAATAAAAAGTGAAATATTAACCATTATCTGGTTTTTCTAATGAAATTTTAAAATAGTACACAAATCATATCGATGAAATACATTTAAAAAAATTTACAATGTAAACGCTTCAAATTACAAGTGAGGGTCTAACTAATGGGTTGATTAACACAACTCCAATACTATAGTAAGTTCGAAAAGAACTTTACCTTTTAAACGGAAGAGAATGCTTTAAAAAAATGAATGTTGAAATTATGTTAAAAAATGTATCATTTTTATCGGATAATACGTAAATGAACTTTAAACATGAAATAAGAAACATGGATTAGCTTCACGGGGATAGAAATATCCTCCGTAACATGTTTGAATCAATTTTTTCGTCGAAGCAAAATAACACAAGCGTGCCATACCGGATACGGTCTCGTCGATAGACACAAATCCTGATAGCAGCTTTAGAAGGGATGCACTTACAGAGCCGCTCCCGCTATCGCAGCATCTTTATTGGGCATTGTGTGGATTGCAGCATAAATCGATTGGGTTGTGCGCGCAAATTCCCATTGACCTGGTGCTAAAAATTGGCTGCCTTGGGACCCCTGGCAAGTGTAGGAATCCAAGGTTGGTGCAATTGGGTGCATCCGTGAGCTACTTTCAACCGACTCTCGCTGGTCATTTCGAGCTGGATGGATAATAAAACCATCGTGTTACTTGCACTTCCAGACACCTTCGGAAGGTTGTATCGCGGTGTCAGAAGGGGTGCATGCAAGCTCCGGATCGTTGTTGTAAAGTAGAATGATCGCTAAAGAGTTCGAAGCCAGAAAAAGAGAAGAAATTACAGCTCCTCACGTTTTGGGTCATGTGGACCATCTGGATGGTTGATCTGGCACATTGTTGGCTTACAATCGCCTTTCATGTACAGACGCCAAGGAAGCCGGTGACGATCATGCACTTTGCTTTCATTGTTTGGTAGCATGCACTGCCTCAATTGACCGCATTTTTATAATACTGTAACAGACAATACATTCGTCGATCTACATAGCATCGAAAGATTTTTCGAACCTCAAGGAAATGTGAAAGATATTTTATTTACTTCCTGCAACCGTGCCAATAGCACGGTATTTTTTTTCTTAGTCCCCTTGGAATGCCCTGGATTTGAAGATTCCGTACACGAAATGCACGCTGGTCGAGATGCACTCGACTAAGCCGAGCGATGAGCGAAAACACCCTCCACTCATGCTGCATAGCCGGGACCGAATGGAATTTAACCCAAGCTAAAGGGAAGAGTCAAGAGGTCGACTCGGCAAATGCAATTTTAATTCTCTGAACCTTCATCTTCTTGAGTGCTTTCTCTTGGCCGCCGGCATCCCTAGAGCGACTCGGCGAGCGGGCCATTTCGGACTCGCACGGAATAATGCCCCGACAAAGATGAGAAAACTCAACCACCAACTCTAATTTGACCTAGCCTAATGATGATTATGATTTATTTGCTACCTGCTTCCGAGGGGCTGTGGACGCAAAGCAACGAAAACCCTCGCTGCCCAGCATCGTGAGTATTTGGGTTACTGTTTGTTTGCTGACCGCGCTGGAGATGAAATTCAAAGCAAATATTGATCAAATGACGCCTGCAACGAGCAAGCTGCGTCTGCCACCCAAGCTACCAAGGGACCGAGACATCAAAGCGCTTTGCGCAAATGAGCCAGTCTTTTTGGGAGGTCTGCCCCTTTGCCGTTCGGAGCTTGTTTACTTGGGTTCCGGTCGGACAGAAGTTAAGTCATTCAGGAAGAGCCAAGCTTTTCAGTTGCCTTTTTTTTCTACCTTAAAAAAGGTGACCTGAGCGATGCACTTCATCGGTGCCATTCATTGCAAGCTGCTCGAAGAATCTAGTGTAATAAAAGCAATGGAAAACAGCTTAAAAACTCAATGCTGTGAGTCTGCATAGCCGTGTTATTCTAGGGACTATGTAGTGCCGATGGAAGAACGGGTCCAGAGCGCTACAAAACTGTTAAATAATGCAATAATAATTAACCTTTAGCCACTCGGTACAATATATCTTCAATCGATAAAACATTGCAGCTGTAGAACGGGGATCAACGCGCAGGAGGATGATCGGGGATCGCGAGCGAGTCCTAGCTACACTAGGGCTCGCTATCATTATGCGATGTGTTACCATTTGTGTGGTGTTGCGAAAACTGCACCGTCTGGAGAGTGCACACATTGATTGCCACACGCACTGGAGGTTGGACATCAAATATTGGCGAAATAATTTATGGCGCTTTGAGTTTGCCAGATAATTACTGCAGGAGTAGGTTTTACATCTTCAGCTTTATTGTGCTTTATATGTACACAGCTACGGCATATGCATCGGGAAAATATTCTCCATCACCGGTGAATTGTGTGCTTTATGTCCATTTTTGTAACGAACAGCGTTCACTGTGCATAGCAGGGATTCCCAGCCGAACCGAATACATTCACCGTACGGCGCACGATCATCCAGCGATAGGATCGCAACCCGGTACCGCCAAACATCTTGCCAACTTTGGGCCGGTTGTACCGTCGGATCAAAATCTATTTAGTGGCCCACAAATTTGTACTGATCGATAGTACGGCACGGGTCCGAGTACCAGCGAGCTGACCCCTTCGGCCCGAGAGCGCAACAATCAAACCACAATCGCAACCACAGTCTGGGACAGATACTTGGCACTGACTAGGAGCTCGAATTTATTTTTCTTTATTTGATAAGCTGTAGGGGTTTTCTTTACAGCTCGGGAAAAATCCAATAAAATTTCTCGTATGTGGTGCATCGCGTTTGGAATTCAGAAAATCAAATCACCCCACGTACGCTCTTTGTTGCAATGGTTCTTGAACCAGGGTTCAATTTTGAACTGTGAAGGTTAGTATAACAATACCATAAAGTACTAGAGATAAAAATAATTTAAATAGAAAAATGTTTAATTTAAACAGAAAAAAACATATCTGGAAAAATGTGGTACACAGAAACAAATTCAATCGCATTGTATTTTTTTTTAAGTATTCTAGAAAACAATTTAAGCATATGAAGTAGTGGATGTGAAGTAAAGTTAAAGTGTATCATTCAAAATAGACCAAACATTTATAAGAGCTTGTAATATTGTTTACAGGCTTGCAAACCTCGGCAATTTTTTATATTCACCTCAAATTTTTCAATTATTGCAACACTTGTTTCTTTTCTTCTTCTTTTACGTATTTTTAAACATATCCTGGAAAATGTCAGGAAAATAATCTTAAATAATGCTTTTGTTTTTAGCCGCTGTGCTTTAACAATTTCTCATTGAATTTCGATTGAAATTTGATATGCAATAATTTCTATAAATTCGTCATTTTATTACCATTTTGTTAAAAATGTGATTAATTTGCGTTAATTCCTCATATTCATATCGGCAATCCATATAAATTTAATATTGTGATATTCATCCTGCTCGTGCTAAAAGGAAACTTATAATATTTTATTGGTAACTACTCTTTAAATACCTTTCCCCAATTCATTTGTTCTGTTTTGATTTTTAACGGTCGCATAATATGTAAGTTTTTGTGTGTGTTTTGAACAATAAAAACAACATTTCCTTATTTTCGGATTTTTCGGTGATTATTGTCGACAAGCAAGCACAAGACTTTTCCTCCCAATCACTCCCAAGTTCCATTGGAACTCCTTAAGAGACCAGACACCCTTTGCCAATGCATTAAACCGAGCAACCGCCCACGGCGAAATGGGCCGTTCCGGAAGGCGGGAATAATTATATCTTACAGACTAATTCAATCCTGGGAAGATTTGCAATGTTTGGTTTCACCGCGCCGAGGGATCCAGCCCCTTCCGGCGCTCCACACGCCCTCTCCTCTACACTTTGCTACGAAAAATCAATGAAGCATGGATCTTCGATCGATCCAAATCGGTAAGCTGCTTTCGCTCACAGTCGCCCGATTTCCCTCCCAAGCTGGATCAGTCGTTCGGGCGCAAACAGGAAAAGGGAAGATCAGGGCCTTCGCGTGTGATATATGATTTTGCAAGACGGCCGATGATTCTCAGGCCCGCTCGTTCGTGTGCGGCATTGGTTTCAATATTGTTTTAATTAATCGAAAGTGAACGTCCGTCCCAAACTGGCGAAGCCTACCCAGTCGCTCGACGATGCGTTCACTTTTGTGTCTTTTTTTTTTTTGCAAAAGCCCACATCGTAATCGGTGGACTGCGATCGACGGCCGTGATCGAGATGCAATCGCGCACAGTTTGCCCTTTGAAAATCACCAAAAAATTAATCAACCAACGAGATGGAAGATGATGTGCTCTAACATGCGTTGTACAATGCTCTCGCCTGGTCTCGTTGTCCCTTCCAAAGTTCCTCATACCTTTTGATCCCGGTACATACCCTTAGGTGAAAATGCTGGTCTCACCTTCCCAAGCCTGTTATCCTTTCAATTGTTCATTCAAGCGATTTTCCGTTGTTCGAGATGTTTGTGTGGCTTTCGTCCTGTTTCCTGCGAAAGGTCCTGCTGAAGTCATAAAGATAGTTCGTTACTGTGGCATGCCTTCTGATTGTTATCCTTAATTTATGTTCTTTTCAACACGTTAGCTGCCAGCCCTGCCAGCATCCTTCGTGCCCGATTGAATGTTTGCTTGTTCGATTACGATAGACACGTATGTATGGCAGTGTTTTCTTCAGCTGCCAGAATGAAATGTTAGTTGTTTGTGGCTGGTTTTATTTGAAGGCTGATTTGATAATGATCTGAACATGGGACTACTGATTTGTTATTCATTCGCTGAACGTGTTTGGAATATGTGCTTGTCCTATGTTTCCTAACATGATTTTATGATGGTAAAATAACAATGCTTCCGGCTTCCGACGAAGTACAATACATGAATATTTCTCAATATAAAACATATCCAATAACTTCAACAGAACCTTAAGTTTTATCTTCAAGTACCAGGAATTTTGTTTTACTTGGATTTATACGATTCAAACTGGGTGTTCCGCTATTGTAATTTATGTCAATTGACAAAAGAAAACTGATGAAACAAAATGTTGTTAGATTCATTATTTGAGCAAAACGGAACCTTTGGTGGCGTTAAACAGGGTCAAAATATCATCATGGTTTAGCGTTGCAAATAAATTTGCTTCATATTCCAGAAGAATTGTGTTTTAATAGGTTATCTGAAAGCTTCCTTTACTACACACCATTTAAATAGAATAAATGTTAAACTTCATTTAACCTCTTGGAAGAAAAGCCGATAGAAAGATAAGTAGAAAACATAACTTTTATGAAAACACTTCTAATATCATTACATTGCAATGATTTGCGCAAAAACATGTTAAGCTTCAGGAACCGTTGGCACCATTACAAAACAGAAGCCAGGTAAGCGTATGAAGTGTATCATGTGAAATTCGTTCTGTATTCTGTTCTTTCCATTTTGCTTCTAATTTTTACATGCTTTCCAATGGCATGACAAATGCACGGGATAAATACTTTTCCACGCGCTTCAAGAAACAGGTGCTGGGAGTGCAGGTTTTGGTGAATGACTTTCACACCAACACCGGGTATCGGTCAATCGATCACGTTGTCATACAAAGTCCGTTCGGCCAGACCTCGATACGCCACGGCCACACAAGAAGAGCAAAAATATTAATGTTTTTTATCACTGTTGAACCGATACCGCGCGTCTGTTAAAACGTTTATACTGTTTTCTTTATGACGGTGCTTAATGGGACATCATTTAATTGAAATATGACAATTCACCGAGGCTTTCCATGTTTCTCGGTCCGCATTTTCTTCGGGGCTCGTGGCGAGTGCGTTGAGATGTCTTTGCATCGACTCCCTTTCTCCGGCGGAACAAGCTCACTGTGGCCCCGTGTACTAACATACATTCCCACACCTTCCACGGTTCGCTTTGATCGTTCATCTTTCTTCGAGATGAGCCTGGAGCGATTTGATACGATGCAATCGTTATTGAATTCCTCCGAACTGAAACCGAGGCACGAGCGTTGACCCGGGGAGTCGGCTGAACTGGAGGGAGGATATCGTTTTTCTCCCTGCTTGCTGCTTCGTCTTCTTTCGACACCGTGATGTTCCGCCGTTTTCCTCCACCTTGCTCAGTCACGGACCATAAACAACGCCAGAACACGGTAAATGCTCGACGAAACGATGGTGGAAAAAGTAGAAAGCAACCCGTTATGGTTTGCTACAGTGACAGAGCCGAAAACATGCTGGTATTGAAAAGATCGCAGTAAATAAGTAATAATTAGTTGGCTAATTGTAACACCCGAAACATGCGCAAGTTGATTCGAATGTGGATGGAATAATCATGCGGAACGGATTCGGACTATTCAATGGCCAAGGGAGGTTCCACGCGAGCCTGGTAGGCGAGCGGTGATCTCTGTAAGGTACCGAAAATTCATTGACTCACGCTGGATGCGGCATTCCTAAAGAAGTCGATGAGATTATTTGTTCCATATCGCTCAACAAAATCGTTCATACAAAATCTGCTTGTCATTTTAAAGCATATTTTTGTGATGTTTCTCTTCTACATTTTACGGAACGTTCGAAAAATTATAGCTTAATAGAACAAAATAATGTAATGCAATACAACACAAGAAGTTGAAGTTTGCGTAAGGCGAGCATATCAATTTATTTAAAATTTCACATGAGCTATGGTTCATACAGCTATGGTTCTTTTTGAACTTTTTCAATCAAGATTAGTAAATATCTTCGGCTAAAATGCCTACTTGTTTTCCCGACTCTGTAATTCGCATGTGAGAAGAGACCCGATGTTTATAAATTTTGTTACATGACGGCATTGCTTTGAATACTACGAGATGGATTTAACTCCTTTTAATAATTGATATTCAATTGAATTTTCTTTGTTTATAAGAATCTATTTATCTGTAGCGTCTATCGGGAATGAAACTTTTAACTTTCCTATACCTAAGTAAATTGTCCATGTTTGAACAATTGTTTGAGAAGGTTAAAATGTTATAAGAATAGGAGTTCCATTATGGCCCAGAAGCT